>JAWZYT010003460.1:0-130000 GCA_034508575.1 Petrolisthes manimaculis | reverse complement strand
TCTGTCTGTCTGTCTGTCATCCATGCACCCCTGCCAACATCCCCATTTCATTCCCCCTGCCACTGACAACCCTGAGTCCTCCTCCTCTGAAACTCCCCATGTTATTTTGTTTTGTTGTGGTGACTCCCTGGTACTCATTTTCTTCCACTTAACATTTGTTTTTCATACCATCCACATAATTATTATATTCTGGAGTCTTAGGGTATCCAGCCGGTTAATTGTTTAGTCCAGTTTCCCATTCTCAGCATCCTATTTTTTCCATGCGACTACATTCACCATCATCGAAGTTTGTCCCCATCTCTTCGTCTCTCCTTGTTTCGATCTCACTCCCTCTCCCTCCTCTAACCCTCTTCACCAAACAATAAACATAGGTATTTTAGGAACCATTCCCCTTTCTATACCACAACACCAGACAATACACATAAATCCCTTCTCACTTCTTCCCATTTATATCCACACAGCTTCCCATTCCGATTTTTCTTAACCCATTACACATCCCCCACTACTACTTCGTTCCCCAACACTGCATCTACGTATCCATTCTCATCTCCCCTTCCATAGTAGAGTCTTCATTCATTGTCAACATTTCATTATTCCTCTTTTGTTTCTTCCCTCTTCTCTTCCATTCACTTACACCTCAAGACTGCTGGCATTCTGTAACGTTTCGCCCCTTTTCCCACTCTCCCCTTTATTTCCCTCCCTCTTCATTCCTCCCCTCCCTCTCACTACCAAAAAAAAGAAAAAAAGAAGAAAAGCATGCACACCCATAGTCCACCCAACCAACCCCTACATGTCATCCCCCTCCCCACTTCTCATCAATTTTAGTCTCCCTCCCCCACATTCATCCACACTCTCTGATCGACAACCCTCATAGCAATCCCTCTTCTTCCCACCACCACCACCACCACCATACACCCCCATCAGACCCCACACACACACAGGCATGAAAACCACACTTTCGCTGTAGGCTGGATAACGTAACAAGGGGGTGACAGTGAGCTAGTGGTGACGTAACAAGAGAGGGGGGTCCAACAAAAGAGGGCTGGAAAGGGGGGCACGGGAGGGAAGAGAGGGGGAGCGTTAAACAGAGGCTGGGGTAATAATCGTGAATCCTGCTGCTCGTTACGGTACGGTGACAAAAGGTTTGTGTGTCCCGCTCGGACTTCACACAAATTTATAACTACGAGACACAGGTGGTGGCTGTAACACACTTTATAACAGCGGAGCCAACAGTGATGGTAAAAATACGCGACAACAACAGCACAAAGAGTGACAGCTATAGCAAACAGCAAAAGGAACAGAAATATATTAAGGGAGGTTATACGAATTATTGCGTTCGGCAATAGATAGTAAAAAATATTTTCAAATAAGTTACTTTCCTCTGGGTTTCATCAAGCGCACTCTATAAAGTCCAGTAGGCCCATTTAGAGAAATATTCAAGCATTTAAAACAAAACAAACATGAGGCAGCCTCATCATGAACTCAGAACATATGCCTCATGGGCCTCATGACTGGTAACATAATATATGACTTTGGGAGAGATCCGGATTTTAATAGAAGATTAATTTATCCTTACTGTATTAAAAGAATACGAGTTAAATATTTATGTGTTTTCCTTTATATTTCAACAAAATATATTTCTGGATAGATCCAATGCACAGCTAAAGACGTACTGTCCAAAAAAACGCTCTTATCTACCTTAACCCATTATAAGATCATTAGCTGTAGCAATTCTGTATATGCATTTACACATTCAGGAATTAACACATAATGAGCATTAACACGACTGACGTCATTTATATATTTCTCCGACGTGTACTAGATGATTAAATCCTCCTATACTTTTTTTGCTACAACACACAACATAGCAAATGCAAAACAATGCCACACCTAAAACTACTACAACACACAACTACAAAACACATCGTATGTTGCCTTCGAAGAAACAGATCTCACTATCACCCTGACTGGGGAACTACAACAACAACTACAAAACACAAGTACACCAGCCCTGTTACACCACACACCACTACACCATCACACCCCACACCATATCAATCCAACCCCACACCACTACCCCCATCACACCCCACACCACATCACAACCCCACACCACATCACAACCCCACACCACACCACTACCCCCATCACACCCCACACCACATCACAACCCCACACCACATCACAACCCCACACCACATCACAACCCCACTAACTCTACCACACCACCCTCCACCACACCCCACTACAACACACCCCACAACCCTCCACCACACACCCCACCACAACACACCATACCAACAAGACGGGTCGGTACGGTCAATGAGCCAGGGTGAATGTTTAAGACTCTCGACTGTAATGGAGCGTCAAAGGGCCATCTTCCACTCCGACGCTCCTGGGACAAGAGTGGAGTGGGGAGTGGAGAAGTGAAGAGCATAGTGGAGTGGAGAAGTGAGGGTCAGAGTGGAGTGGAGTGGAAAGGTGAGGGGTATTGTAGAGTGGAGTGGAGAAGTGAGGGTCTTAGTGAAGTGGAGTGGAAAAGTGAGGGTCATAGTGGAGTGTAGTGGAAAGGTGAAGGGCATAGTGGAGTGGAAAAGTGAGGGTCATAGTGGAGTGTAGTAGAGTGAAGTGGGATTTAAGAAATCGAGTGGAATAGAAGGAACCGAGTGAAGTAGGAGGAACCGAGTGGAGTAGGAAGAACCGAGTGGAGTAGGAGGAACCGAGTGAAGTAGGAGGAACCGAGTGGAGTAGGAAGAACCGAGTGGAGTAGGAAGAACCGAGTGGAGTAGGAGGGAAGGCGGAAATGATGGTATGCAAAACGATATATAAAGTGTGGACTGAATGGAATGGAAGTGAGTGGAGGAGAGAGTGGGAATGTAGTGAAGCTGAGTGGTGGAGCATTCACAGTGGAACAACATAATCTGAAGTGGACTGGAAGGGATGGAATGTGGAAGGAGTGGAGTGGAATAGAAAGGGATGTGGAGGAGGGGTGTGGAAAAAGTGGAATGTAGTAGAGGAGTGTGAGGGGAATGGGAGATAAAAACAAGTGGAGTAGAGAAAGGACAAGGTAGAGTGGAGTGAGGTATAGGGTGTGGAGTGAGGGGAGTGTGTTGGTGGAAGGCAAAGGAAGAGAGAAAGTCGTAAAGTGGGTAAAGTAGTGAAAAGTGACGAAGGGGTATATTAAAGTGGGAAGAGAGAAAGAGGTAAACTGGAGTGGGAAAAGAGGAAGAGGTAAAGTGGAGTGGGAAAAGAGAAAGAAGTAAAGTGGAGTGGGAAAAGAGGAAGAGGTAAAGTGGAGTGGGAATTTGAATGGCGTGTCTAGATAGGGTGAAGGAGAGGGAGGATAGGGAAGAGAGGTATACGATATGTTAAGTACAAGAGAGGAAACACCCCCTTCCCCCCCATACCACCACCCCCATCTCACTGCTCACCCACCAGAGACAAGAAGGACCCAAGAGCCACCCTGAACCCTAGGAGCGGGGGCAGTAAGGGTGAGAGTGCCATGGATGAAGTGCCAGGGCCAACAAGTCAGTCAGAATGCCTCCCATCAGACAAATCTCACTCTCCTTCCTGTGTACAATTTTTGGGGGGCCGTTTTCAAATATATATTATTTCTTCTTATTTTTTCACGGCCCATTACCAATAAGCTGTTGCAATACTTCAGTTCTAACATAATTGTGTGCCGTATTCTGCTACAAGTCTATTAGCCTATTACAACACACTAAGCATTCTTTTTACCAATTATTCCCATTCTTGATAGACAACCCTGCAATTTTCATGTCCCTGCATAAACATTTATCATCACTTACCACTCTCCACGATGAGACTGCTTTAATATGAACGTGTACTGGTTCTGTGTGCTGTAACCGTAACCTTCCAGGACTTCACACAGCGTTTCGGCTTCGGTCGCACCCAGCAAACACCAACACAGTGCCAACACCAGCTGTAAACAAACCAAAACATGAGCAGGGAGGAATAACACGTGCCGTACAAAGGCTTTCCACAGTCGAACACTTGCGATAAATAAATATAAAAGGCATGTGAGTGTCATACATGTATTTGACCCAAACACCACAGAGTAAACAAACAAAAGTCAGAGAGTCAGATTACTCACTCTCGTAAGTAAGTACCATACTGTATTCTTCTACTTTCTTATGATCTTGAATTTAAGCTTAGACATGTCGTATGTGAATATTACACGTTGAGAATAGCACACATTTCCATATCTTGACAAATTTGGTTATAAATCGTAGCAAACAAGGCAAGGCAAGCCAAGCCAAGCCAAGCCAAGGTGTATCAACGAACTGTGAGAAATCAGACCAATCTAGAGAGAAGAATCCGAAGCTAATATACATTCTTTCCTGGAACAGACTATAGCATGCATACATATACCCCCTTCAACAACTATAGTTAGAACACATACAGTAGAATGAAGGGAGAATCACCATTAAACTCAACATACACACGTTCAGCGTTATGAGGAGAGGTTAGCTTGGAATTATACCTTTCAATGTTTTTTTTTATTATTATTATTGTAGGAGTCATGCACATCTAAATCAGTATCTCCCAGAACTTATCCTCCCCCCCCCCCCCACCTCGATCCAGTGCTAGGAGAGTGGAAAGGGAGAGAGAGAAACAGAGGGATTGACGAAGGAGGGAAAAAGTGGGAGGAATAGGGGAAAAGGAAAAGTGGGGAGGGGAGAGGAAAAAAAGAGTGAAGGGAGAGTAAAAAAAGGGTGAGGGGAGAGTAAAAAAAAAAGGGTGAGGGGAGAGTAAAAAAAGGGTGAGGAGGAGGGGCAAAGTAGGGGGGAGGAGGAGGGGCAAAGTAGGGGGGAGGAGGAGGGGCAAATTAAGGAGAAGGAGGGGGAAAGTAGGGGGAAGGAGGAGGGGAGAACAAAAGGAGGTGGGAGAGGAAAAGTGGGGGGAGGAGAGGAAAGTGGGGGGGTGGGGGGGATGAGGGGAGAGGAAACGAAAGGTGAGGGGAAGCGGAAGAGGCGGCAGGGGTGATGGATTGAGTGAGGGAGGCTGAATGATCGATGGAAGGGCTTGATGGCAGGGAGGGGGGTGGAGATAGTGATGTGGTGGGGAGGGAAAACTAGGGGGGAGGGGAAGTTAGGGGTAGGGCGAGGAAAAATAAACATGGGGAGGAGAGGAGAGGAGAGGAGAAGGGATGGGTGAAGGTGGTTAAGGAGGAAGGGAAGGGAGGCATATAAAGAAGAGGGAAGGGGTTACAATACTATGATGGGATACAAAGGCATTTTATCACAGGTGGTCGGAGTGCAATATATAAAAAGAAGAAAGAGTCATTTCAACCCAGAGCGCAACCCATCTGGATAATCAAGTGGAAAATACAGTGAATGAAAAGATTAGAGTGGATGAGGAGGATGGAATAAAACTGACGGGAATGAGAGTGTGAGAAGAAAGAGTAAGAGTAGGAGGGAAATGGAGGAGTAGGAGGGAAATGGAGGAGTAGAAGGGAAATGGAGGAGTAGAAGGAAAAAGAGAGAGTAGAAGGAACAAGAACATGAAGGAAAACCCTTCAAAAGCTCCGGCTCTTAATGATTCAAGTGAAATGAGTGAGTGAGTGAGTGAGTTGAACCCCTTTTAAGAAATGGTCGACCCATGAAAAATGAGTGAGTGAGTGAGTGAGTCAGTTGAAGCTCTTTTAAGAAGTTGTCGCCCCAAGAAGAAGAACAAGAACAAGAACAAGAACAATAATTACGATAAGACCTTAAGCTTTCGGCTGAGGTCGGAGCTAAAAAGAAAGAGTAGAAGGAAAAAGTAAGAGTAGAAGAAAAATTAAAGTGTAGGAGGGAGAAGGTGGCAGTGTTGTTGTTGGTGTTGGTGATGGTGGTGGTGGTGGTGGTGGTGATGGTGGTAGTGGTAGTGGTGATGTTGGAGGTGGTGATGATGGTGGTGGTGGTAGT
Source organism: Petrolisthes manimaculis (assembly GCA_034508575.1). Taxonomy (NCBI): domain Eukaryota; kingdom Metazoa; phylum Arthropoda; class Malacostraca; order Decapoda; family Porcellanidae; genus Petrolisthes; species Petrolisthes manimaculis. The sequence continues at coordinate 124,073 of JAWZYT010003460.1, read as the reverse complement.
GGTAGTGGTGATGTTGGTAGTGGTGGTAGTATTGTTATTGGTAGTGGTGATGTTGGTAGTGGTGGTAGTATTGTTATTGGTAGTGGTGGTAGTATTGTTATTGGTAGTGGTGGTAGTGTTGGTAATGGTAGTGGTGGTAGTGGTGGTAGTGTTGGTAGTGTTGGTAGTGGTGGTAGTGGTGGTAATGGTAGTGTTGTTATTGGTAATGGTAGTGTTGTTGTTGAGTGGTTGTGGTGGTTATCGCCTAAAAATCGCTCAACCTTCCCTTATCTGTGTCTCTGATCAACCGGACCCGAATAATTATGAAAGTCCAAGTCCGCTGATGATGTCATTATGAAGGTGTCGGTGTCCAAAATACATTTATTGAGTTTTTAAGTGCAGTTGATGAGGATGTAATAGGAAAGGGGATGATTTCAGTGTAGTAAGGGATTATATCAGTGTAGGATGGGATGATTTCAGTGTAGGATGGGATGATTTCAGTGTAGGAATAGGAAAGGATAGTGTGGGAAGTATCCGTGTTATTAAAGTACTGTAGTCAATTTGTTACAGGAATATCAGAGGAAAAAAAATACTGGTAATATTAGAGTGCAGATCCTACAATTTTGTTTCTCCAAGATCAGGTTGCCCAGCCCAAATTAAGGCTTAAATGCATTGGTTAGATTAGGTTACGTCTGGGTCGGCTAGGTTATGTTATAGGTTGTTTTTTCTTATTATTATTATGGCCAAGAATTAATTGAACTTAAAATATGTATCAATGCAACATTAAAGAGCTAGATAGATGATCTTACTTTCGATCTCTCACACCCCCACACATCTCACTACTACACTTACACCATCAACTCTCTCTTTATTTACGTACTGGTGCAAAAACCTCAGGACATTTTAGGTGAACATACACAAACGACGAACATTTCTCAATAAAATCAAAAGTTACTTCACCGTCATGTTCTGGTACTTACTTATATTTCGGGGAAAAACGTGATTTATTTGAAAAAAACAAGTAAGGTCAATGGAAGTTCCCATACCTGTCGGTGAGATAAAGCAATCAACTCCCACAAAAAAGTATATATGACAAAGCTACAATTTCATTAACTTGTAAAATTTGCTTATAACTTGACAGTATAAGGTGGGTATAATACTTACATGGTTTGCTGCCCTCTTTAAGAAGGTAATAACAAAATCTTGGAGGCGAGTACCGTGGATGGAACTCATACACTGACAAGTGACTGACAACTGTAGTTAAGGTACTCCATGGTTTCCAACTTTCCATCTGCCTGTGTTGCACCTCCCTGCTACCACACTCACACCAACACACACGGAAGTTAACTGCTGCTCTTCCACCCAACATGCCTAGCGGTGTGGAGGGAGCTTGCAGGGCGAAAAAAAGAACTAAAACTCACATGTTTCACATTACCAAGCAAAGATTCGGCACTGCTTCACTTAAAATAGAAGTATAAATTAATGCTATGTAACATTTGCCACGATATGTTGTGCTTCCAAATCAAGTACACATACATTCTTGTTATAGTTTCATCCAGGACTGAATAGTAACTACCTCAACCTTGTTAATCTTTGTATATAAGTGAGTGTTATAATCTCATCACCAAAAGCAAAGCATATTCTGCGAAACCTATTTAACACACTCATTACGGTCTAATACTTATAATACCTTTTTAGGTCAATAAAAAACATTTCCAATTCGGTTGCGACATAGTTAACTTGCTTCTAGTAACTTTAAAGTTATAATAGCAGTGAAAACATCTTTTATGAGTTGGTTACTACTATAACGAGGTTGAAGAATGCAGGTGGTAGATTTAAGTTGCCATGAGTCGCCAGAGAGTGTTGCCTCCTGTGTGTGCTGTATTACCATAACAAACACTCACTGTAGGTCTCTTTCTATTGTGACGGTCACCGCTTGCATGTTTTGGGTTATTATGTTTTAGGAAACTATTTGTGATGGTCCTTAGCAGACTATATCAATCTTATACTTACAAGGCTTTGGGGAGTAAAGTCAAGCATGCGAAAAAAATAGTTATTATATTTGATAACCCATTAAACCCAAGACCAAATGAATATATTAAATGACTTCTTCGATCCAAGAGCCTCAATAACAATAATAATGTGCAGTCAGTGGCAGGGATTAGTTTGATCATAGTAACAACAAAGCCTTCAAAAATACTAGTACCTCTTGGGGATATCATGGGTAAAAACCTAACTCAACGCTTGTAAGAGTAAAGAGCACTAAGTAATTAACAGAGTGGACAATGTTCGTACAAAAAAAAAAAAAAAAAAAAACACACACACACAAGAACTAAAAATAAAGTGCGTAATTTTAGCCACGCATGCAACACCAACCTCTACCACAATATTAACACGGTTCATTATTTATTCACGGGGATTACTGCACTTTAGCCACATGCTCTCTCTCTCTCTCTCTCTCTCTCTCTCTCTGTACTTGTCAACCAGTTCTGTTTTATGTGAAGGGGTATACAGTGTTTATGGACTCGAGAAATACGCATGTTTTCTACACCTAATAATATCGATTCTATGAACATTGCATGCCTCGGTGAAGCAAGTGAGGCGACAGGACTTTTGCCGCCGACTGTACACTCGGATACCATAGTCCCTAGCCCACCTGAGTCAAAACCCGAGTTCTGAAGCAGGCGGTTTCTGGAAGATAGCATTGGTTCGAGATGTGTGTATATGTGTGTGTGTGTGTATGTGTGTGTGTGTGTGTGTGTGTGTGTCCAAGTGATGGTTTGGTCATCCAGTACCTGCCTGCTTCAGATTTCGGACTTCGACTCTGGTAGGCTAGATACTATGGTATCCGTGTGTACCTGAGACTTCAAGGACTTTCACATGACTTTAAAGCAGAAACAGAGTTATAAAACAATCATTATGATAGACAAATTCTCCTCTCTATGACCGCTGATTTTAGTTCCCTCTCTTTTCTTCTTCTTCCCGGATCAGTGGGAAGAGAGTATGTGTCTTTCCCTTAATGGAGGCCACTAACTGTCTGGCTATACCATTAAAAGTTTCCACACACACACACACACACACACGTCCACAAACCCACACAGACATTAACGCGCACAGATGAAAAATCAGCTATGTATGTATGTATTGTATGCTCTCCCAAACTAAACTTTCTACTGCATTAAGTGTTTTTACTGCATTGATGCATTAAGTGTTACAAAACACTGCATCAATATAATAACTACTAAACCATTTATAAACTATGTATGCTGTTTTGTCTGTAAACCTGAAACAGCAAAAACAGAGCATCGTAGTTTGATAATTATTTTTTCTCGGAGCAAGGAACCGTCAGTGGTGACAAACACCAACCGAATGATGTCTATAGTTCAAGGAAACTCTAACATAAAATTACCAACAATATTTAGCATTAGTCATAATCACAGACAGAGGATATAATGATGAGTATATATATAGGCCTACAGTAGAATGATGGTTTCAATGGGAACAACATATTTTACTTTGAGAGTGACCAGATCGCTGTTTTGTCACACACTGGCAATAGTATTTTTATATTACTCACATCAAATTTTCAGCTTTTCCAAGACTACGAACTGATTTTCATAGAGGTAAAACTTTCAAAACAGTTACTTATACTATTGTATACTGTATATGTAAGTTCAATATTATAATAAACATATTAATATCACACAGTAAGGATGTCATGCATCATTGAAAGAAATTGCTTATCTCATTATATATCAGGCAAATAAAAGTCTATTATATTTAAATTGGGTGACCAAAGCTGAAGACTTTGGAAGGCTGAGCGGAGTTGAAAGTCGTCAGAAGCATCCCTGAAAGTTTAATAATGATATCTGGTATGGTCTACTCTAGGAGGTGTTAGGTTCGGACATTTTCTAGATCTGGGGCAGAAGAACTGAAGTTGACCATCAGGACAAAAAGCTTTGCAAATTCAGGAGCAAGAAAAATATCTGAAAATTTAGAAGACTCGCTTCGCTCGGGAAAACAAAAAAAATGTTTGTCATATCAAATGACAAAGTATTTGTAATAAAGTTGTCAGTTTCAACAATAAAACAAGTGATTGACGCTTTACATCATGGTAAGTAAAAAAATATTTTGTTATGTAACTAGAATGATCCTTACTCTCACCACTATAACATTAATCTACTTTACATAACATGCTCTCAGCACTTATTACAATTATCTGTACAGCGTGTGTGTGCATAATCTACTACATACGTATCTTAGTTCAAGCCTTTAGTAGAAACATTAAAGCATTATTAAAGCATTATTGGCAACATCTCTGACCATTTGAGAGTGGTTGTAAGAGGTGACGTGTCGGGTGTGTCATTAATCAGGAAGTGAATTTCCCGCCAAAATCTTGGTTACAGAAATATCCGAACTCATTAAATGTTTAATAATCTATTCATGAATGACTGCACAGGCATTTAATGTATTATTCGACCAATAATTACATTAAGGCTTTCTATATTTCTTGATATGACCGATATCTTTACTTATTAACAATTTTCGTTATTTTCTTCCTTTGCTGTCAACATCTATATCTAAAATCCACTGAAAATACATTTATGAATTCAGACACTACCATTTTAAATGTCCATGATATTGCTTTTAGTGACTGATTACGCTGAGTCAGTGACAAAAAAGTTTATATTATTTTCTGTTAGATAATTTCTCATCGGTTCTCCTGATAAAAATGATAAATATATGGTAAGTTACGGACTACGTACGGTACTTACATTAATCATGGTTATCTGGAGAAGTTGAAATTAATAGTTGCAAGTTTCTTTGAAATGTAATTCGTAAAAGCATAAATGATATCTTGTATAATCTTTCTAGGTCCACTTCCTAGATATCAAATGGACTTTCACTGGCAGTTGTAATCACTGAACTACATTTTCATGTGTTACCCTTAGAAATATTTCGCTTTCTTTGATAGCGGCTTTGAATGAGAAAACGTTAAATTATAATATAAACTATTACAAAAGGCAGGAGGAATGTACTATAATATCCTCTACCCCACTCCTCCCTATACCATCATCATACAACCAGCAGGTATCATACAACCATGTCACCTCCCTGTCTCCAAAATATCGGTTTTTAAATTTGTGTGGGACGGAACACGTGAGGACCTGGGGCTCCTCACTGACGCTGAACGATCTACCAGTTTCTCCATCATAATAACGTAGCCAGAAACAATAAGAATATAAAGTCAATTTAAAACATCAGGTTTGTTTGTACACTTGTCCTATTTTAAAAGTAGCCTAATGGTCCGTAATATTAGCAGGTGTAATGAATAACTGCCTGAAATATTTACAAAGACACTGAGTGAAATATTTACCTAAAGAAAAAAATATTCCATTACAAAATTGGAGAGCATGGGAACACTCGTCAAAATAATCAGTATTATCATGAAACATTCATCCATGTTCACATTATTATATTTAAAAACTTGATTCAGCAAACAAGAACAATAAAATTTGTCCACCTATATACAGTAGGCACATCCTGCTTTGTTTCTGCCTTTTTCTTATAACCAATAAAGGAATCCCATTCATTATCATGTGTTATTTTAACAGAATGCTTTTATTTATTGTACAAAGGAAATGTCCTTTAGATTACTAATCAAAAATACAATCTACAAGCAATTCGTATTAAAATTAGTCACATATTAAAATGTACTTAATTATATTTAATTAAGTATCAGTTCCTTTAAATTTAACTTTAGGTGTTTAAATTAAAATTTCAAATATTTTAAATTAAACTTCAGTTGTTTTTAATTAAAATTAAACCTAAGTCGTTTTAATAAGATCCAGATCGTCATTCCCTGGCGCTCCAGTGCACACTTTCATTAAAACTCACGGCAGGTAATGTACAATCTTCTCAATGCAGAACTACTAGTGAAGAGGGGACAGATATGATGAGTAATGAGATAAAGAGTGAGGAGGGACTGAGACGTCTATGACAGAAATGTATCTGGGATTGAAAATAGGGATATAGGTATAGATAGGAGGCCTGGGACAAGTACAGAGAGGAGAGGACAGGGCTAAAATAGGTATAGAGAAAGGAAACAGGGCTGTGATAGATATGAAGATGATCCAGGAACTGGAAATATTTTGAGATGAATGAATAGGGCTGGGATACGAATTGACAGAAGAATACAGGGATGGGATAAGTGTGAATAGATGGGGATAGGGTTGGGACACGTGTCCTAAAACGACTACAGTATTACTTTGACACGTGTTGTGCGGTGGAAAAGGTAAACGTATACGCTACGTGGACAGGAGAGGGGGAACAGGTGTGCGATACAAAAGGCGATGAACAATAGGTTAGAAATTGTCAAGTGTCGCCGGTGTGGTCAGTTCAACGACCCCACTCTAAACAAAGGAAACAGGTGTGCGATCGAGACAAAAGAAAGGTGATATACGATGTTAGAAACAAACGTATATGGAAGAAACGGAGTTACGATGGCTGTTTTCGGGATGTCCGCTGGGTCGGCTGGGATCTGGTAACTAGTTAGATCTAACGGGTTGTTTGCCATGGGGTCACCCCGGGATCACCATTTGTAACACGTGGTGTACATGTAGCATATAGGTTGCCGCTACAAACACTTGGAAGTCGCTTTCTCTCTAGGGTGTTTTTTGGTTTCGGGAGATACAAATTTCCGTAGCTTCTGAATACTCTTGAGGGAGGCTATCTCTTGCAGACTAAAAGTAGGGATGTAAACTTCTCAAGTCTATGCCAAGAAAGCGGACAGAAATGGGGTAAGATTCAGTAACTCTGGGTAGACAAGAACATATCGTCGGGTCCCGATGCCCGATCCCTGGGGTACGAAGCTCATACTTTAAAATTATATGGCCAAAATTATAATAAAAAATACAAATTAATGATAGTTCATATTAATAGCCATAGAAGAATTACTAATAGTACAAGTTATTGAATAGTTAAACACTTCAATAGTAAGTGGTATGATGATGCCATATGTTCCATGTTTTCGTCTATTCTCTGCGAATCGTAGATGTGGCAGTTGCGCAATACAAAACTGTACATATTCACTCACTGTGAAGTCGCTGGCTACCTATTTTAATTAATAAACATGAATATAAGAAAGCCTTCATCAATATTACTTCATTGATCAAATTGATATACACAGAAATTCTGACAATTACAGCCCTGCATTCACACTTTACAATACAAACAAACAGTATAGTCTATTAGTAGGTGTCACATATACGACTTACTGATATTAGATGTGAATCAGATGAATACAAACCGATTATATTACTTGATAAATGATGATGCTGACAATGATGATGATGGAAATTGCTGAAAAAATATTGTGGTGATAATGGTACAGTCTGTGAAATTAAGATATGTACAGTTGGACACAGGAATTTGTGAGATGGTCAATTTCTCCCAATATCAATTCCTTAGTGCCAAACAGGAGACATCAGGGGCAGAAGTCAGTATTAAGGATATTAATAAAAAGCAATTACCTGATAATAGACACTGGTTACTCAAATGGGACAAGAATCTCTCACCTGGGCTGTACCACCAATTACTGTGTCCAACTGTACACTGCTATAGGTTCCCCAGTCCAAATAACTAAAATTAAATTAAACTAAAAAAGAAAGTTATAATAAACAAAAGCAACTTATATTTAGAAATACCTAGAATTTCCCTTCCTGGGTAGCTAGTAGGTAAATTGTAGGAAGATAATCAATGACAAATGGCAACAATTCATTATTATATTTACACATTACCAGTGTTAGTAAATCCTACACTGTTCCAGGAAAAAAAAAACTTTCTGGCTAATATTCAGAATATTCACTCTCATTATTAATGGAATTAATTTTAAAGTCAATTAATGTGGTAAAACGTAGGAGAAAATCATTACCAACACAACTGAAATGGATGGAGACATGCCACTATAGCTATCCCAGCTCATAACATTCTCTGCTTATAAAACACGTGTTTTTCATTGGTCTTCATTTCCTAAACAACCTTGGAAACTTAATCTCTACTTTCATTATATTATCAATCAATGACACTGTCTTATAATTGACTAGATAAGAAAAACCTGCCACCACAATAACACTCACCACTATTGATACGTGTAATAAGCTGACTGCCTTGAGGGAGTGTTATGCAAACGTTGTTTAGATGAGCTTCGTTCTTCCCAGCTGATTATACAGGCAAATATTGATTACTTGACAATTTTCGCCAAAATTCAAAATTCTCGATAGTCTATGACACTTTTTGAAATATCCCGATTCCGTTTCTGCCCTCAGTTTTGTTTTGTTTAGGATGCGTTGTTCCCGAGTTATGAGCGAATAACTACCTATACATTCCTAAAATTGACCTCAAACATCCTCATCTGATTCCCCATACCTTGTCATTATTACTTTATTTTTCATCTTCTATATCTTCCACCTTCCTCTTGTCCCTTTCTATCTTCACTTCCTCCTGCCCCCCCCCCTTCTCCCTCACTTTGTCTCCCTCCACCTTGTCCCCCTTTATCTCCACCCTTCACACACAAACGGGGGAACACAGGTGTTCAACTTGGGGACCGAAGTGATGACGTGTCGCCACTGTGGCTGTCAATGTGGCTGTTTTGATAATATTCGAAGTATGGTCAACGATCTCCGTCTGTGTATGAGCAAGAGAAATGAACTGAATAGGGAGAATATACACAACGCTCGGTCTGGAAGGCCACGTAGCATAAGAGAGAAGGTGACACAGAAGAGGGCAGCAAGCACGAAGAAAATAGTAGAAAAAGAGAAATAGCTGAAGAAGTGAAAGGGAATACTGTAGCTCGGATCCGAAATGGAAATAAAACTGAACAACATAGGCAATGTTCCTATCAAAAAGATAGATACGTAGGGATGGTGGTGACAATTTATTTGTTTTGTTTCTTGGGTAATAACTATACCAAGGATGGAAGTCGGATAATCTTCGTAAGTGGCCCAAGAATCAACTATTAATCGCATCTGCTACTTTTCTGTCTGTACATATATTCCTTCAAAATGAATCTGGAAATTCCAGAACAACAGGTATATACAAAGGTATATACAAAAAAACTATCTATATACATTGCCTATATAGGCCTATCATTTATAACATTCTTTTGTTTGTTACAGTAATGTTATTGTGTTCACCAACTACCTAGTTGAAGGGTGACTCTAAGCAAAACAAGCATCGCCAAAGGTTTAATACAATCGTACAGAATTAATTATATAAGTATTGTACGTTTTCTAAGAAATATTGTTGTTAGATTATCAAGGTTCAACTTGGAACCGAGAATGTTACCCACGTCACCAAATTTGTTCCCTGTAAACATCTATGATATACAATGTCAAGTTTATTTTCTGTTTTAACTGTCACATACAATTTATTCTCATTATGTTAACTAACCTAACCTAACCTAATCACTGATAATTTCACTTACAAATATGCTTTGATCATCATAGTCTAAATCTTTTAGGCATATATATAACTAGTTATGAAAAGCAGTTCAATTGACTAATTTCTTTGTGTTTTGTTTCTTTTCCCTTACCCTTTACCTTAGATAACACATGAAGGGTTCTGTTGGTAGGAGAGTAGTATGGAATAGGCGTAAGCCCAGCAGATGTGATTATGAGGTGGGAGGAGAGAAGTAGAGAGGGAGGAGCTAGGGTAATGTGTGATTGGTCAGGGTGGGAGGAGCTTAAAAGTATATAAGTTTATTATAAGCCTAGAACGTCAGATGGTCATCACAGACACTCACACACAGTTGTCCAACTTGTCCAGACACTGCCATCGCCACCACATCACCCTCAAGGAAGAAGACATAGAAGAGTCGTTGGTAAGGTAACCTGACCTTTTATCATCATGAGGCTGTTCGTAGTCTGGTCGCTTGGTCTGGTTATGGCCTTTATGGTCGTCCAGGCACACGCCGACACCGACCAACTCAGAGACATAGCAAACCTGGATAATCCAGAACTATTGACTGAACTCGACAAGAACGATGTTGATGAAAAAGATAAAACCGAAAAGGTTCGAGTTCGTGTAAGAGCTGATAAGGATGACGACTACAAGAGGGGGCGAGGTGAAGCCAAAAAGAACACAGACACAAACAGGAGGATGCGAGTTCAAAACAAAAAAGCCAGAACCAAGAGCAGCGACAGTTCAGTTAAAGGACAAAAACAGGTGAGAGATCAGTTGATTTGAGAGTTACCTAGAGTACGTTCTTTTTCTAATTAACATAATAATCGTTTATTTCTTAACTCATTCCTATGTATACCTTTATTTTCCATTGTTAACACTTGGTCTACTAGTAATTGTAATGTATGTCTACAATGTATAAAAATTATGTTAAACATTAGAATATTTATCATTCATTCACTGTTCTCCTTCTTTTCTCTTTATACACTTTCCTTGCTCTGCACATTATTATATCTTTATCTTTTGCACATTAATATTTACATCAAAATTATTTGTCTCTGTTTGAAAGAATCCTTTATTTACCCCCTAAGAGCAGTACCGGACGAGAACACCTCTTGGTAAACATCATGACATGCAAGGTGTCTCAAAATTCAGTTCTACACTAGGAACTACTATTACAATAGATAAAACACGTGGAACCAGTAACACACTGGATTCCTCACCAATAATCATGAGTGTTTGAAACTCCATCATGTAAAGTGTTGTTAATCTTCTATACAGCTTGTAGCTGCTTTGGTATTTCACTCTCTAAGAATCTATATAGCATTATAACATCTCCAACCTCGGATGTTGGGGTAACCTATCTAATACCCTTTCTCGTGCTATGGTAACCAAACCATATGGTCCAATATTTAACCTCACCCCTCTCCCCGTGTTCAGGCATTCAGCTTTGCATCAATGGATACACTACCAGGCACAAGCGGTGCATAATTATATAAATTTACATATATGTATAAATTTACTTGTCGTTACAAAATTTGTTGAAGATACAAAGTTGGAGGATAACGTCTCGTCACACAATAAGAAAGAATTACATAGAGACATGAATAAGATATTGGAGTTGTCAGAATGGTGGCATATCCTTTAATCTAAACAAATGGAAATTTATATATCATAACCTGCAAAGAGCTAATTGATTTTTTAATACATCAGCAGTACTTACATGTACTGCTGTACTTGTACTAAATGTACTGATCAGCAATTATTTCCAGTTTACCAAACGGTACCTTGAAGTGGAGAAAAAGTCATAGCTACAATCGATAGCCTATGTTCAAAGTGCTGTTTGTTCATCAGCAACACACTCAATTCCTGTACTATAAACATCTGAAACAAATCCTTAGAATCTAGATGGAGTTTCCCTTCACTTTTTGCCTTCCTTAATACAGCATCATAAATGTATTGTAACAGCTCAACCAATGTCACTTATAGAGGAATTGATCCCAACGCTTATATGTTTCTTGTAGTGTTAGATAAGTTAGTAGTAACGCATAAGTAGTAGTAGTATAAGTTAGTAGTAACGTATGTGACACTTATTTAATATACTGATACTGTACACTCTGTAATAAAAAAAATACGTAGAAATTATTACTGGTTACTAGTCTCTTAGCCTATCTGACATTACAAGAAACAATAAGCGTTGGTATCGATTCAAAGCCTACGGATCTACAGTATTTGAATCCCGTGATCGGTTCCAGTGCCTTTTGATGTGCGACTTGTCTTTGTAACACACAAACTCATACATACTCTCTCTCTCTCTCTCTCTCTCTCTGACCATACCCCACCCCACCACACAGAGTTGCCCCGGGAAGTGCATCAGGAGCGACGCTTCCTGTAAAGGTGGTCGAGTACTCAAGAACGCCTGCAAGAAGGGCATATGTTGCATCACTGGTGAGTTAAAGGAGGAATTACAACATTGAAGTGTCATGGAGAATGTGTACACTGTGTGGAAGTCATGGAGAATGTGTACACTGTGTGGAAGTCATGGAGAATGTGTACACTGTGTGGGAGTCATGGAGAATGTGTACACTGTGTGGGAGTCATGGAGAATGTGTACACTATGTGCTAGTCCTAATTGGTGAACAGAGTGGGTGTTCTCTAGTGTATGTCTCGGGAGTGTGCAGAATATACAGCTATTGAGTTCTGGAGAGTCATACAGATATAATGTTCATATAATAGAATAAGTACTGAATAGTGTGTGTCAGTTTATATAGTTGAGCTCATGGGTGCTTAATAATGTGTACTGTGTAAAGTCCCCGTCTTTATATCATTATAATTTACACAATAACACTATACAAGTAACACCATACAGTAATTATTATTAGTCCTGTATCAATCTGGTGTAATACTTTAGTACCAAACATAACACATCAATCCTGTACAATACCATAACAATACCAACACCAGTTCCACATAATAATTATCTATTCATTGCCTATTATCTATTCGTTATTATCTATTCGTTACAGGGGATAAGAAAGACGGCAAGATTAAACCCACACGCAAAGGATCCGGTGCGAAGAGAAGTAAGTATAATCCATATGTATTTTTTTTATTCAAAATTGACAATAAATCATGACAATATAGAATTCAGAATTATCGAGTGAAATAGTAAGTATTTATTGTGGTACTATCAAAGAATTATGAACGTTGAATGGTATTATCAAAATTTATAGGAACATTCACTCTACAGTGTAAAGCTTTGACAATATTATTAAGAATTTATAAATGTTAACTTGTAATTAATACACAGAAGCTTATATGACTTGTTACATGCAAATTGTAAACAGTTTTTTCGCCAACCTTTTCTTTACAAAGCCTAACTAATAACTAATATAATTCAAGTTCAACAGTTACACTTCCATAAATCACTAAGTTTATGTCTGGAAATAATACATTGTGTTCTACGACAGAGTGCAAAGCTCTGGATGCCTGCAGCTCCCGAAATGGAGAATGTGTGAAGCCTAAGAAGAAATGCAAGTCAAACGAGATCTCGGCGACGAACAGTGATGGGAAATACTGCTCTAAGATGAACTGCAAGTGCTGCTTCAGGGAGGGAGATGACGGTAGGAAGGAAGTGGTGGTGGTGGTGATGGTGAAAAAAAAGATTTGCTTCAATTTCCCAATTAAGGAGGCTTGTCCTTATAGATATACATTTTACATTTACCTCCAATTTCTTCAGAGCATCAGCACTTTAAGCGTTCATTTATGCCATTATTATTACCTCCCACTACTTTTTTTATTAGCCTCCTTATTCTTTATTAGAACAAGGTTCAGATAGTTCATTATCATGTCTATCCCTCCCTCCGTAATATTATTGTGTGTATGTGTGTGCATATCCATATACTGTATATATATTGACAAACTCATACAGATGTGTTTGTATGTATTCCTCCCCTATTGGAGATGTAAGGCGGCCGAGAGGATAAAAGTGTCCATTAACTATTTAGTTGGAATTTATTCAGAAGCCGGTAGTTGAGTGTCATGGTTTCCATACAAGTTATTGTTTAGTTGGTGAAACATGATAACCAAGCCACTCTCCACGCCACTCCCCCTGTGCCTGCAGTCTATACAACTAGAGAATTACTAACAATTATCTTACCTCATTTATTTAGTTTTCTATTATATGTATTAATATACGGGAATTGTTATGAAAATTTAATTAGTTAATTTAAATGACTTAATTAAAGAAAATATGACTTAAAAGTAGATGATGGACTGGAGTCCCTTACAGAGAAAAAAGAGAACTTGACACAGCTAGGATTTAAAACGAGACTGATAAACTGACGGTACATTACACTTGGAGGGCGGTTTTATCAAGTCATTTTCACCAGTCGCTCGTTTTCTGAGTCCTGGTCATCATCATTATCATAATTATATTTACAAACAATTTGAAGGTTCAGTTGAAAGGAGAAGTATATCAATAATGTAATTGCAGTACTGAATCTGTACTGGGAAAACTCAAGTTGTACATTATTATAAAAGTGCCTAATATATATATATATATTCAGTACTGTTCGATTCATTATTTTACAATGTCTCGTTCTTCACTGTACCATGGTTCATTGTGTTCCCCACAGTGTGCTTAGAACGTCCTAAGTGTATCAATAAAGGAGGACAGTGTGTGAAAGGCGAGTGCACCAGCGGGAAATTCAAGCAAGGCAAAAAGTGGTGTGCTAATACCGACTGCAAGTGCTGCCTCCGTAAGTACATTACAGTACAGTATGTATCAGGATATCCCTTAACGGAATAAGGACAAGGTAAGGAATATAATTATGAGAGAGACGGACTGCAGTGGTGAGCAAGGAAGGATAGAGGATCATGAAAGAGAGGGGAAGGATGGAAAGGACAGGCAAAGTACCAATTATTAGAAGAATGTTGGTGAGGAGTATGAAAGTGAGGGGAAGAAAGGTCGTGATAAAAGAGATGATTAAGCAAAACAGAAACAGTTATTTAACATAATTATGGAAAAGCTATGAGAAAGACAGGGAGGTACCGTGTGCTGACAAAGGTAGCATTAGCCAATTATGACAAGCATGAAAAGTGGGGATGTGGGACAGAAATATATTTTATAGGACAAGACGGAATGGTTGGTGAGGGGAAGGCAATACTAGGTAGAAGCAAGTTGATGTTAACTAAAGGTAGGAAGGAAGGAGTAAATCAAGGGTTGGATGGAAAGGGAACTGCATACATAACCCAGGATAACAAGACAGAAAAGAGAGACAATAGCAGTTAAGGTAAAAACAAAAACATTTACGCATTATTGTCTTGTTGGCAACCATTGTTTCTATCTCCAATTAATTCTTGCTTTCCTTTTTATGCCTTTCATATTTTTGCTTTTGATAATTAAAAGTTCTTATGCTAGAATTTTCCTAACATAGTGATTTCTTCCACTTTCCTATTTACCCTATCCCTAATAACATTATTATGAGTTCCCAAACATTGACCTCTCTCCCAATTTTTCCTCTTCAGCTTTTATGTGTTTGTCCTTTCTCTCATTCCTTTAATTTCAACCCTAGTACATACATTCCCTCCCTTAAGTATCCTACCCCGTGTCCCCCACCTTAACCATTTCCTTTTCCCTGGCTTCCCGGTCTACTCCTACCAATTTTCCTTCTCCCACATAATTCTTCACTCTTAGAAAAACACCATTCCTCTAACCGATGGACCTCTTTCCTTGGCAGCTGGAACCGCTGATTGTGTGACCAAACCTAAATGTGAGAGAATAGGCGGGACTTGCACTGGCGAGAATAAATGTGACGGAGACTGGACCCAGGCCAAGAAGTTCTGTGTTGGGGCTAATTGTGGCTGCTGCGTCAAGTCTGGTAACAAAACATACACCTCTAACTCTACTTTCCTCATTATTTTTCTAACATACACCTCTAACTCTACTTTCCTCATTATTTTTCTAACATACAGCTCTAACTCTACTTTCCTCATTATTTTTCTAACATCATAATTACTTTATGTCTAGCTAAAAATAACTAATAACTTAAAGAAGTAAAATATTAATTATTAATTATAATATAAGGCATAACTTTAGTACATGATATAACCTATCGTAGGTATAACTTTTGGACCTAACCTAAGACACTTTCAGCCAATATTCACAATTAACATCACTCGGATACTTAAAAACACAACAATACTTTAACACCTTACACAAATTGTATACCTAAGCAAAATAATGGCCAACATACCTCAAATGATGTATGAATAGTTTTCTCTTTCAGGCATTTATATAGTACTGCTTGTATGGTAAAGTGTCAATGAAGGGCTGGAATTTTGAGACTTAGAATCGATATTGTGATTGTTGAAGATATTGCAATGATGAAGCCAATCTTAAGAGAAGGTTTATAATGGCTATCCAAAGAGTTCAAAGTGAATGAAATATGTACTGCGCAGGTGCCACATCTGCCATTCACAGAGATCAAAAGAAAATAAGCCAATTATAGGTTATATTTTTCCTATATTAATGAAGATAGAGATACAAAAAAGGTACTTGTAAGGGGGAAAGATAGATGGAGGTAGACAGTTACAGAGTTGACCAGATGAGTTCATGAAAGACAGAAAGTTCCTGTTAATTAACTCTTGCATTGGAAAGTTAAACTGAAAATGAGCAAGATTGGGTAGTTTGGCGAGTGTTGCATGTTCTCCAAAGGGGAGGAAGCCTAAATTTATAGTTCAAAGGATATTTATTGTCCATTGTAATATTGATAGAAGAGAGAGTTATGTAACTTTGCGGTGAAAAGAGAGAGTTTGTCGTGGATCTGTCAAGAGTGAAAGAGTTAATGAGAAGAATGTCCTTTGATTCCACCAGATCCAGGTGTGTTGTGAATATTGAACCACTCCACATAATTATGAGAGCCATACTCTATACAGGGGAGGATGAGACCCCTGTACAGAGATAGCAACTGCATGGGGGTGAGTTATTCATGGAACATGAGCAACACACCTAACTTCTTTGAAGCAGTTTTAACTAGAGTATTAATATGATCTCTCCAAGAGAGATTGTGATAGTAAAAGTGTCTAAGAATACTGAGGGAAAAGAAGGGATAGTAATTTGGAACTTTAGCAAGATATGAAAGGTGAAAAAAACTGAGTTTGGGAGGCATTGAAAGTCATGAAATTTTGTCTGCCCTTGATGAAGATAAGGGAACGGTTATAAGTCAGGTATATACCATTGCATCATCACGTGATGTAGCGAAGAGTTGTAAGGATGGGTGGTAGTCATCGTTGGCAAAGAAGTGGATAGGGCAGAGAGTAGGTCTACAGTTAAGAAGGACATTGATGAAAGGGAAAAAGAGAGCAGGTGAAAGGAACACCACTGATGATAGTCCCACGGGAACAACAGTGTTCGTTTACAACAGCAGCTGTGTATTGTCCAAAAAGGAATCCAGATATATTGAACAGAGAGATGACAGAAGATTGCCCAACGCCTGGAAGACCCTATTACTACGGTAAAACAAGAAAGAATGTAATAGAGAGGTGAGACAACAAACACGGAAATAGAAGGAAAGGAAAGGTAATTGATGAATTGAAGAGGTGCCAAAACCTATCAATGGCAATGCTTCCCCAAAGGGGTCAAACTACAAGTGAGTTCATCGTGGTGCCTTTGTTGTGATAATCAAACATCTCATACTAAAATGTATATACTATAGATTTTTAAGTACTTTGAATTTATCTTAGCTTCTGTAACAAGTTCTATTATCAGTTCTTTTCTAAACTTTCGATTTCTAAATTGGTCACTTTTGAAGCTATAGTACAAACAAATCAAGGCCATGACCATGGAGCCGTAATTGATCATCCAATGTTACATCATTCCAGCTATTATCAACTAGAAGGACCTGGTTCTTGGCTGGTCGTTCAATTCTGCAACATGCATTATGTACTGTACACCCGTAATTCACAATCCCCACCCCACCTAAATCGAAGACCAGATCTAAAGCAGGCGGTGTTTGGAAGACAGCCACCCAAACCATCATGAGGCCACACATATTTTGAATCAATGGAGGCTTTGGCTGTCGTCTAAAAACCGCCTGCTTTAAATCTCGGGCTTCGACTCAGGTGAACTACGGATTGTGGATGGAAAGTGTATATTATGTTCCCCAATTCTGTATGTATGCTTCCATATGTTTACATACAAGACCGGTACTGCAGCTTTTCTCATAAATCCTTTGTCACACACAGTCGATTCACCGGCCAAATGCGAGACAACCCAAGGTCATCTCGCATTTTGCACCAATGCCCGGGCCCCAACTGGCATAGATTCTGTTCTGCTCAAAACTGCCTCACAATCGGTCGTGAGGCTCTAAGAAACACGAAATGATCGCTAGACGACTGGGGTATGACTCTTTAAATATAAATTGTAATACTTTTTTTTTTTTTTTACCACAGTCATTTCGTGTTCAGGAAATGCCCCAAAGACCCTCGTGACCATGTCCGTGGTGGTATATATGTGAAGTTCCTGTACCCGCTATGTTATACAATTGTTACTAGGGACATGAAGCGGTACTTAATGATGGAGGTGTAACTTTGAGAGAGAGAGAGAGAGAGAGAGAGAGAGAGAGAGAGAGAGAGAGAGAGAGAGAGAGAGAGATAATGTGTGTGTGTGTGTGTGTCTCATCCATCCACACCCTTTCGTTCATACTGGTATCCTCCCTCAGGAAAACAGTGGCCCATAGAGGATGCCAAGTACTGTACACCATTGATGAGAGGTGACTTGTGTGCTGAGTTACAGTACTGTATGCCAGTACTTACCAAGTTTATTCAGCAAGTGATCATTTGGGCCACAACTCTTCAGCACCATCATCCTATACTTTATATGTACCGTTTCTACATAAAGTTACTGAATAAAAAACATAACCTGAACAAGTCTTTAGTTATCCCATTGTCAGCCAAACTATGGGAGATGTTAATATATTGTATCTTATTATAGTGATATGCACCATAATCCTAAAAATGTAGGCAATTTTTATCATATTAATATTAAATGAATAACTTTGCATAGTGATGGACATCAATTATTGCATAGCTAACCCTGACATATTCGGTGGCACATAATGATCCGAATACAACTATATTCAGATTAAATACAGATTGTTGTAGGATCTGCTGGCAGACCCCTTGATCGAGTTATGGTAAGAACGATAATGGAAATTATTGTTTATGTTGGATACAGTGTCAGCTTGACACGGGTTTGTACCAAGTGGTGTCATTGGCTGAGAAACCTGAGGCTGGCCCAGCAAGCGTTCTGATTGGCTGAGATGACCCTTATGACACCTACATTAACTTAAATATGCAACCCGGGCCCTTGCCATTCACAGTCCGTTACTTCATCGACTCTGCCACAGCCTCCCTCTAGGTTGCTTACGTATTGCCGCGCTGTAGAACTTGTCAGTTCAGTCGATCGTTTGTTTCATGGTCTGTGTCATTGTGGAATGGCCTTGGTGAACATGCCCTTGATGGTATAGGAATGGCTGGCTTGAAGAGTAGGGCTAATATGTTTTTTTGAGTTAACTACTCATCTTTCTTTCTCTACGATGTCTTTTCTTTAGGTTGGATTCATGGGGCTGGGGACCTCGGATTGATATAATGCTTGCATTCTCTTTCAGCTTTGTGTCTCGGGTCTAGTTTAATAAAAATAAAACTATAATAATAATGTTAACCAATCACTAATTACTGTATATTCTATAATAATAATAATAACAATAATAATAATAATAATAATAATAATAATAATAATAATAATAATATTGATTATTATTATTATTAACTGACACTTTAATCACTTGGTCTGTACGTAACACAGATTATTTCAACAGAAAATTTCAACGGGTGAAGGGAGGGGGACAGATATTGTTCATAGCTTCTGATTAAGCTGAGTCAGTCCCAAAAGAGCATATAATTTTCGTCAACTTAAATATTTCTTAATAACTTCGCCTGATAAATATAAGTATAATTTTTAAGGTAAGTTACGTAGGCCTACTACTTACATTAATCATGATTAGTTTATCTTGAGAACTTGAAATTATACAAACCAGGTTTCTTTGAAAAGCATATAATTGGTAAAAGTAAATAATTTTATCTTGTGTTTCCTTTCTTAGTTCACTCATTCCATTCAATTGTAGATATATTCACCGTCAGTTGGAATGAAAGGCCTACAAAATTGTGTTGTTATAGTTCAATGTACTGTACAGTATATAGCGCTTTTATTGGTAGCGGCGTTGGATGAGGAAATGTAATGTTATAGTATAAACTGTTACACAAGACCACTATATGCACAATGTTATAATTGTCATATAAGTTAAGAAAGTCTCTGTAACAACTATATTTGCACCTAGATGACGTAGCCAGAAAGAATAAGAATATAAAGTCAATTTAACACATCAGGCTTGATTGTACACTTTAAGGGGGAAAACTGGGCAATTTTATATAATAATCCAATCATCATGAAACTTGGTGTGTTTGTGTATAGTACTATAGTGATTGTCCACAACTAATGTGAATATGTTCTCTCAATTCCTTTTTTTAAATATATATACAACTCGATTAAATTGATACAGATCGTTGTATTTGTACTGAAACTAATTTTTTTTACACTGAAATGTAAATTCAATGTTTCTCTACATATGCAAGTGAGGAAATTCATAAATTAAAAAAAATAACTAGATTAAAGATGTTGTTTGGTAAAGTACTGTAAAAAAACTTTAAATGCCCGTAACTCGAAAATAAATTCAAAATTCCTCAGATTAGTTAGTTACTGACCAATTTCAAATATGCTTGCAGTTTTGGATAGAACATTGAAAGAACTGTATTTCCAAATTAGACTTTTTGTCTAAGTAAAATAGATTGGGCACAAGAGAGCGACAAAATGAAAAAATGCGGGAAAATTATAACGATTATAAAAAAAATCAATCTTACTATTATTTTTTTTTTATGAATTTCCTCACTTGCATATGTAGAGAAACATTCAATTCACATTTCAGTGTAAAGAAAATTAGTTTCAGTATAAAATCAACCGATCTGTATCAATTTAATCGAGAGGACTAAAGTTATATATAAAAAAAGAAAGAAAACAAATTGAGAGAATATCTTCACATTAGTTGTGAACAATCACTATAGTACTATACACAAACACACCAAGTTTCATGATGATTGGATTATTATATAAAATTGCCCAGTTGTTCCCCTTAAAGGTAGCCTAGTGGTCCGTAGTATTAGCAGGTGTAATGAATAACTGCGTGAAATAATTATAAAGACACTGAGTAAAATATTTACCTGAAGAAAAAAATATTCTATTGCAAAAATGGAGAGCATGAAACACTCGTAAAGTTAATCAGTATTATTATGAAAGATTCAATGATGTTCACATTATTAAATGTAAACGTAAAAGTTGTCTTTTAAAACATAATCTAGATCCAGATCCTTAAGCCATCGAACAGGTTTGCAGAGTATGGGATATAGGAGATAGGAGACGAGACATGTGAAGGAGAGAGAGGGAGTTTGTTTGTGGTGGAAAGGGGGACTTATGTTACGTGGACAGCAGAAAGGGGAACAGGTGTTCGAGACAAGTGTAGGGGATAATAAATAAAATTGAACAAAGGCTGGAAGATAGATGTCAAGCGTTGTCGTATTCACAAATGGTAGTAGAATATGACTCCAAAGTTTCTCTTTTTATATCTTATTATTGTTTACTTATTTACTTTATCGGGAAATACGAATTTCTGTTACTTCTGAGTGTTCTTGAGGAAGGCCAGTTCTTGCAGATTAATAGTAGATGTATTAATTGATTACTCCAGACTAGGCCGGGAAGTAAAATGGTACAGTTGCCTCCAAAAATTTCGAGACACTACCTGCTGCCAGACTCTAGCAGGTAATGTAGTAACAATAAGAAAGTGATCGACTTGGCTCAAGAGGAGGCATAATTAAATGTCTCCTCCCCCTGTAGAATAACAGTATGATGTCCGAGGAAAGGGTAGATGTCCTTACTCGGATGCAGAAGAGGACCAATATCTATTATCTGTACCAAACATTATTATAATCAGGCCTGTCATGGGTTCCTCAATGTCTTGAGGACAAAGGTGAAACCATGATTGTTACATACAAATTTCTGTCAAATATTGAACACCTTATAGTGTTTATTCATTCTTTGTAATTTCCAATAATTATAAATGAAATCTGAAGTCTGCAGGGATTATATTGTAATTAGAAATTTCAACAGCTTATTTAAAGTTGTAAATTTTTATATATTTTTTTCGACTGATATCAAAACAAAGGTAATATTTTTAGCCTACTTGGAGACTTTTCTGAGAAAGCGTCAAAGAAGGACAACTGTAGCTGGTTCTTATAATGGAGGGGACAGTGGTGTGTATGTGAGTGTGTTGTTCTTATACTCCAACACTCAATTCCTTATCAGGGTATGATTGTCGTTTTGTGATTGTGACAGTGTAGTTGTGAATCGGTGGTTATGATGATAAGCTTATGGTGGTGTGGTTGTGAATGTGATTATGAAGCAATAGTTGTGGTAGCGAGGTATTTTGTTGTATTCGTGTTAATATGTGAGTCTGTGTACAAGAGTGATGATGTGGAAGAGGCTTACATAAAGTGTGTGTGTGTGTGTGTGTGTGTGTGTGTGTGTGTGTGTGTGTGTGAGGGGACGTGGAAGTTCTGGGAGGGTTTGGGTGATTCAGAGAACAACAGGTGGTTCGTAGGGGAAGGAGGGGAGGAAGGAGGGGACACATGCCACATCATCCCACTACTGAACAGGTGTAGGTGAGTAAGAGGGAGGTTGTACGAATTGGGGGTGAATTTAGGTGGGAGTAGTATTATGAAAGATTCAATGATGTTCACATTATTAAATGTAAACGTAAAAGTTGTCTTTTAAAACATAATCTAGATCCAGATCCTTAAGCCATCGAACAGGTTTGCAGAGTATGGGATATAGGAGATAGGAGACGAGACATGTGAAGGAGAGAGAGGGAGTTTGTTTGTGGTGGAAAGGGGGACTTATGTTACGTGGACAGCAGAAGGGGGAACAGGTGTTCGAGACAAGTGTAGGGGATAATAAATAAAATTGAACAAAGGCTGGAAGATAGATGTCAAACGTTGTCGTATTCACAAATGGTAGTAGAATATGACTCCATAGTTTCTCTTTTTATATCTTATTATTGTTTACTTATTTACTTTATCGGGAAATACAAATTTCTGTTACTTCTGAGTGTTCTGAGGGTTAGAACACGGATGAAGAAAAAGAGTTAAAATTTGAAAGATAAAATTATTACACGAGGTAACGAGAGAACACACGAGGAAATAAGTATAAATATCTAGTGTTTATACGGTATATACATGGTTGGAATTTTGCCTCGATTGCCACCAATATATCACCCTCATTTCACCCTTATAAAATTAATGCTTCAGGTCACTGTTTTCATTTTCTATGCCTAAAAATTTCTCTGACATTATTCCTCTCCTTTTCTTCTATATTTTCCCTCTGTCCATAGCTACCCTCTCTCCCTCGCTCCTCCCTCCCTTCCTATATAACATTGCCCCCCCATCCCCGCCCCTTTTTCCTATGTTTCCCAGAATCTCCCTCTCCTCCCTTCACACAAAAGCGGGGAAGGGGAGGGACATACAGGTGTTCAACTTGGGGACCAAACAGATGACGTGTCGCCTTTGTAGTTGTAGTTGTAGCTGCCACGACATATTTGTAGTTGTAGTTGTAGCTGCCACGACATATATGTGGTTGTAGTTGTGGCTGTCACGACATATATGTGGTTGTAGTTGTGGCTGTCACGACATATATGTGGTTGTAGTTGTGGCTGCCACGACATATATGTGGTTGTAGTTGTAGCTGCCACGACATATTTGTAGTTGTAGTTGTAGCTGCCACGACATATATGTGGTTGTAGTTGTGGCTGCCACGACATATATGTGGTTGTAGTTGTGGCTGCCACGACATATATGTGGTTGTAGTTGTGGCTGCCACGACATATATGTGGTTGTAGTTGTAGCTGCCACGACATATATGTGGTTGTAGTTGTGGCTGTCACGACATATATGTGGTTGTAGTTGTGGCTGCCACGACATATATGTGGTTGTAGTTGTGGCTGTCACGACATATTTGTAGTTGTAGTTGTAGCTGCCACGACATATTTGTAGTTGTAGTTGTGGCTGTCACGACATATTTGTAGTTGTAGTTGTAGCTGCCACGACATATATGTGGTTGTAGTTGTGGCTGTCACGACATATATGGGATTGTAGCTGCCACTACATATTTGTAGTTGTGGCTGCCATTATATTTTGTAGTTGCGGTTGTGGCTGCCATTATATATTTGTAGTTGCGGTTGTGGCTGCCATTATATATTTGTAGTTGTGGTTGTTGTTGTCACGACATATTATTTGTTGTCGTGGTTCGGTGTTGTATGTAGTTTTTTTTTATGATGTAGTAATTTTTGTGGTTGAGGGGTGTATTGTTGTGAGTCCTTATGGTTATTATCGATGTAATGATTTTATTTATGGTTGTGGTGAGTATTATTGTGGGTGACTGTGCATGGCTATCGTGTTAACTTCTGGTTGTTGGTTATATTTGTGGTTGTGGTTCGGCTTTGTTATTAATTGTTTTTATCACTGATGTATCGGTTTTTGTTGTGGTGATTGTGGATAATTTTGCTCCAGTGATGAGTTTGTGGTGGTTCGTGATCAAACTGACTTTTGAGGGGGGCATGTTCCGTCAGTCTCAAGGTCTGTCTCCCTGAAGTTAGGTATAATGAGTAGAGCTTGGCGTGCGTTAGGAAATCACTCATTATTACTGCTGTGTTACAACTTCTTTGTGTTGCCTCTGTTGGACTACTAATCTCCAGTGTGGTGTTGAGCAGCTGACTGCCATCTCAAATTGCTGGATAGGATTGTTTACAATGCTAATTTCCTTACCGGCGGTTTACTTGATTGTAATCCGAGTCACCGTCGTTCTGTTGCATCATTGTGCATGTTCTTCAAGATTAGAAGTAATGTGATGCATCCTCTTAACTCCTCTCTGCCTCCTCTGTATGTTCCTGCTCGTGTGAGTTGTGGTGCATTGGATTCCCATATGCATGTTTGCTTACGAATTGCTGCGCTGTAGAACCTGTCAGTTTAGTCGATCGTTTGTCCCTAGGTCGGTGTCTTTATGGAATAGCCTTGGTGATTCTGTCTTTGATGCTGTAGGACTGGCTGGCTTCAAGAGTAGGGCTAATATGTTTTTATTAAGCTAACTGCTCACCTTTTATTTTCTCTAAGCTGTCTTCTTTTCTTCAAGTAAGAATCATGGGGCTGGGGTCCTCGGATTGATAGAATGCTTGCATTCTCTCTCAGCTTTGTGTCTCTGGTTTAATAATAATATTAATAATAATAATAATAATACAGTAAAGGTGATGGTAGTATTTGTAGTATGCTTTTTTCTACAGTGGTTGTGGTTATTACCTCTGCCAACCATTTTGGAGGTGGTATAATAATACATGGTTGGAATTTTGCCTCGATTGCCACCAATATATCACCCTCATTTCACCCTTATAACATTAATAATTCAGGTCACTCTGTATTTTTTTCTATGCCTTAAAATTTTTCTGACATTATTCCTCTCCTTTTCTTCTATACTTTCTCTCTGTCCATAGCTACCCTCTCTCCCTCGCTCCTCCCTCCCTTCCTATATAACATTGCCCCCCCATCCCCGCCCCTTTTTCCTTTGTTTCCCAGAATCTCCCTCTCCTCCCTTCACACAAAAGCGGGGAAGGGGAGGGACATACAGGTGTTCAACTTGGGGACCAAACAGATGACGTGTCGCCTTTGTAGTTGTAGTTGTAGCTGCCACGACATATTTGTAGTTGTAGTTGTAGCTGCCACGACATATATGTGGTTGTAGTTGTGGCTGTCACGACATATATGTGGTTGTAGTTGTGGCTGCCACGACATATATGTGGTTGTAGTTGTGGCTGCCACGACATATATGTGGTTGTAGTTGTAGCTGCCACGACATATTTGTAGTTGTAGTTGTGGCTGCCACGACATATATGTGGTTGTAGTTGTAGCTGCCTCGACATATTTGTAGTTGTAGTTGTGGCTGCCTCGACATATATGTGGTTGTAGTTGGGGTTGTCACGACATATTTGTAGTTGTAGTTGGGGTTGTCACGACATATATGTAGTTGTAGTTGTGGCTGCCACGACATATATGTGGTTGTAGTTGTGGTTGTCACGACATATTTGTAGTTGTAGTTATGGCTGCCACGACATATATGTGGTTGTAGTTGTGGTTGTCACGACATATTTGTAGTTATAGTTGTGGCTGCCTCGACATTATATGTGGTTGTAGTTGTGGCTGTCACGACATATATGGGATTGTAGCTGCCACTACATATTTGTAGTTGTGGCTGCCATTATATATTTGTAGTTGCGGTTGTGGCTGCCATTATATATTTGTAGTTGTGGTTGTTGTTGTCACGACATATTATTTGTTGTCGTGGTTCGGTGTTGTATGTAGTTTTTTTTTATGATGTAGTAATTTTTGTGGTTGAGGGGTGTATTGTTGTGAGTCCTTATGGTTATTATCGATGTAATGATTTTATTTATGGTTGTGGTGAGTATTATTGTGGGTGACTGTGCATGGCTATCGTGTTAACTTCTGGTTGTTGGTTATATTTGTGGTTGTGGTTCGGCTTTGTTATTAATTGTTTTTATCACTGATGTATCGGTTTTTGTTGTGGTGATTGTGGATAATTTTGCTCCAGTGATGAGTTTGTGGTGGTTCGTGATGTACAGTACGGGTGATGGTAGTACTTGTGGTAAGCATTTTTCTACAGTGGTTGTGGTTAGCGCCTCTACCAACTATTTTGGAGGCGGTTACGTGATCGCCTCTGTCTGTTTGTCCGTACACAATGACCTATGAACCTATTTTCATAAATGTTATGGGTATTTAGGATAAGTACCAAAAAAGAAATGGTAACAATAAAAAAGTGATCGACTTGGCTCAAGAGGAGGCATAATTAAATGTCTCCTCCCTCTGTAGAATACCAGTATGATGTCCGAGGAAAGGGTAGATGTCCTTACTCGGATGCAGAAGAGGACCAATATCTATTATCTGTACCAAACATTATTATAATCAGGCCTGTCATGGGTTCCTCAATGTCTTGAGGACAAAGGTGAAACCATGATTGTTACATACAAATTTCTGTCAAATATTGAACACCTTATAGTGTTTATTCATTCTTTGTAATTTCCAATCATTATAAATGAAATCTGAAGTCTGCAGGGATTATATTGTAATGAGAAATTTCAACAGCTTATTTAAAGTTGTAAATTTTTATATATTTTTTTCGACTGATACCATATCAAAACAAAGGTAATATTTTTAGCCTACTTGGAGACTTTTCTGAGAAAGCGTCAAAGAAGGACAACTGTAGCTGGTTCTTATAATGGAGGGGACAGTGGTGTGTATGTGAGTGTGTTGTTCTTATACTCCAACACTCAATTCCTTATCAGGGTATGATTGTCGTTTTGTGATTGTGACAGTGTAGTTGTGAATCGGTGGTTATGATGATAAGCTTATGGTGGTGTGGTTGTGAATGTGATTATGAAGCAATAGTTGTAGTAGCGAGGTATTTTGTTGTATTCGTGTTAATATGTGAGTCTGTGTACAAGAGTGATGATGTGGAAGAGGCTTACATAAAGTGTGTGTGTGTGTGTGTGTGTGTGTGTGTGTGTGTGTGTGTGTGTGTGCGAGGGGACGTGGAAGTTCTGGGAGGGTTTGGGTGATTCAGAGAACAACAGGTGGTTCGTAGGGGAAGGAGGGGAGGAAGGAGGGGACACATGCCACATCATCCCGCTACTGAACAGGTGTAGGTGAGCAAGAGGGAGGTTGTACGAATTGGGGGTGAATTTAGGTGGGAGGAAAACCTGGGAGAGAAGGTGAAGGGAGAGTAAAGGGGAGATAAAGCGTGTATGAAATGTGGAACTGAAGGGATTTGAGGGCTAAAGAAGAAGAATGAATGTAAAAGTAGGGGATTTTATAAGGGCGTGGGAGAAGAGTAAGAGAAGTTGGGTGAACATAGGGAAGGAAAGTAGTTGTGGGAGATGGTGTTAGTGGGTAAAAGAAGAATATATTAGGAGTGAATGAATCTGGATTTACCTAATTCTATGTAATGTCAGAGTTGAATTATAAACGATTTTTTTTTTTTATGAAATAGAGGTGTAGTTGTAGGCCTACTAGTTGGAAATAACGCAAAAGGAAGCGATAAAGGGTAGAGAGAGGTAGCGAAAAAGATGCTGAACAGAGAGAAACAGAGAGCTCGAGGGTAAATTGGTGTGGCAAGATAAGGGAAAAGTATAGCTGAGCGGGGAGTTGGGGAGGGTTAAGGGTGGGAGGAGCTTGAGGTGCGAGGGAGGTGTGCAGATGAATATAAGCCGAGACCATCAACTGCATGTTGCAAAAGGCCCAAGTACACACACCTCTGCACACATCATATACGGTAACAACGGGTCAACACAGTCCCTCACACACAGTTGTCCAGCCACTGTTATTACCACCACATCAACCTCAAGGAAGAAGTAAGGAAGCCTGAACTTTTATCCTCATGAGGCTGTTCGTAGTCTTGTCGCTTGGTCTGGTTGTGGCCTTTGCGGTCGTCCAGGCACACGCCGACACCGACCAACTCAGAGACGCAACGAACCTGGATAATCCAAACAAGAACGATGCCGATGAAAAGGTCAGATCCAAAAAAGTTCGAGGTCGTGTAAGAACTGATAAGGATGACGACGACAAAGACAAACGCAAGAGAGTACGAGTCCAAAACGAGGACAAGACCAGGAACAGCGACAGTCCAGTCAAAGAACAAAGACAGGTGTGCCTATCCTGACAATATTTGAAATTAGAACCTATGTCAGTCACACCCTGTTCTTTTTCTATCTTCTCTCCCAGTACTCTTACCTTGCCATTCACATGTTCTCATAATGTTATCTCTTTTTCCTCTTGCACAATAATTCACATAGTAAAGAGTACCGGTAACCATTATTTGAAAGCATTCCTCTCTCTCTCTCTCTCTCTCTCTGACCATACTCCACCCCACCACACAGAGTTGCCCCGGGAAGTGCATCAGGAGCGACGCTTCCTGTAAAGGTGGTCGAGTACTCAAGAACGCCTGCAAGAAGGGCATATGTTGCATCACTGGTGAGTTAAAGGAGGAATTGTGTGGGAGTCATGGAGAATGTGTACACTGTGTGGGAGTCGTGGAGAATGTGTACACTGTGTGGGAGTCGTGATAGGTGAATAGAGTGGGAGTTCTGTAGTGAATAGGTACTATAACTGTGTGATAAATGTGAAAAATATACAGGTATAGTGTTCTGGAGAGTTATGGTGTTGGTGTATAGAGTGAGTGTTGGATGGTATGTATTAGTTTATATAATTGAGGTCTGTTGTTATGTGAGTGCTAACGCATACCGGTATATAATGAAGTATATAACGAGTATGAAAATGAAGTGAGATAGAGCGAGAAATGACGGCGAAAACTGATAAATTTAAGTGTAAATTAATTGGTGGCGAAGTAAACGGCACAAAGAACGTAAGCAGATGGAGCTGAGAGTGAGTTTCCAACACTTCCAGTACGACATAAAATATATCCCATGCTCTGACGTAATAACTAAGTCGGTATTCTCGGTAGGAAGAGGAATTTAAACACAATTTGTTACAAAACTTACCGGGGCAAGAAAATCACTGACATTATTATACATCACATCACAGTACCACAAAACTGACATCACACCACTATACCTACCACCATCGAACTACCTGTCATACCAGTATCCCCTGCCACCATAACCACTACACCATCAGCCCTTGACGGCTGGACAATAACATTAAGTCGACACTATTAATAACACTATACAAGTAACACCATACAGTAATTATTGTTCGTCCTGTATCAGTCTGGTGTAATATTTTAGCATCACACATAACACATCAATCCTGTACAATACCAACACGAGCTCCACATCACCAACATAAACATAATGTCTTCAGGTTTTTATTTACATATCTATTCATTGCCTTCATTACAGGGGCTAAGAAAGAGCACCAGATGGATACCGACCCCAAACGAGCCAGGGCTAAGAAAGAGCGCCAGATGGATACCGACCCCAAAGGAGCCAGTGCTAAGAGAAGTACGTATATTCTATCTTACATATTTTTCTTTGACACTTTCTAAAAGCAAATGTAAATAAAGTACAATATAAAATTCAAATGTGCTGCATACATTACCGAGTGGATTATTAAGTGCATCTTGTGGCATCATCAAAGATAAATAATTGAACATTGAAAGGTACTGTCAAATTTCTAGCCATTTTTACTGTACCATGTAGAACTGAAAATACTTGAATAAAGTTTGGATGATAAATTATATATACAGTACAGTATACAGAGAAGCTTATCTGCCTTGTTACACATGTATTATACAGGTCTCCCCAATCTTAACTTTGTGAAGCCTTAATGATAAAACAGGTACAATCAAAGCACAAGTAACTGGAAATACAACAAATTACTTCAATTGGTAGATTTAAGAAATCTCTGATATTAACAGGGAACTGAAGGTTCAAGATTCCTTTGAATTGTGACAGGATAAGGGTTACTATACCTTAAAGTAGTAGGCTTGGTCTGTTTTGTGGCATAGATTGGAGGGATCAGTTGTCTACCATTCACCAACATTACATATCACACCTGTGGAATATACATCATTATATTGTTACGACCCGGTTATTTACCAATGGAGAGTGAACATTACACCAGTCCCAGGGAGTTTTAAAAGTCTGGAAATTAAGGATATTAGGTGACCCACCCGACTTAGCCGAACCGCACATACTGTACAACACACCACTCCCTTATTTTTACCTGGTTTCCTCTCCTGTATTCTCAATATCACTTTACAATGACCACATTAATTAGATTTGGTTGGAAAAGGAACTAAAATACAAATTTACCATAATGCATCATATATAAAAATAAACACAAATGTACAACATTATTAAAGGTAAATATGGCACCAATAATTAATTCTCAACTTGATAAACACAAAATTGAATAATAAGATAAATACAAAATATTTAGTTATCAACATGAAGACACAATAAATTCACAATCATGAATAATAATATAAATACACAAATAATTAATAAATACCTCCCCCACATTCATACATAAGCATATATATAATGTTATCCTTTCTCACCGCCAGTACCCCATATATATATATATATTTGATTCAGTTTAGCATTCACTCAATCACTTGGTGTGGTCCTATACAAACCAGTTTAACCTGATCTACAATATACGTACTTGCTGTTACGGTACTGTATCTGACCTCAAATTCGTACTTAAATAACCAAATCTAGTTTGACCCAAAATGGCTTAATATAACGCTACCATTCTCCCAGTCAAAGTATTAAACCCATAGACTGATAGATAGACAAACAAGAAGATAGATCGATGAATGTTAATCAACCAGAGTTAACACAGATAATATACACAATACAAATATTATTAAAACAAAGAATAATAATATTATCTCGAATGCACAATATTATACAAAGATTGTCCAAACATAAGGTCCCAAACAAAAACAAAAACAACAAAAACAGCAACATAGTAATCTAGCACATTCAATGCAAGACCATGAAATATTGACACTATTACCACAAACCTGAAGGCAGTTATTTCCCCTCCGGCGATAGGACGATTAAATGTACACTGTGTAGTCCCTAATTATATTTAATAGGGTCGTTTATGATGAGTATGTTATGGTCGATTTAGAACTCTATACAACGAACCGTAATAGAAACTCTAATCGTATATTAAAATGTTATACTCTAATCGTATATTAAAATGTTATACTCTAATCGTATATTAAAATGTTATACTCTAATCGTATATTAAAATGTTATACTCTAATCGTATATTAAAATGTTATACTCTAATCGTATATTAAAATGTTATACTCTAATCGTATATTAAAATGTTATACTCTATCGACCAATTCCTAACACAGTGTGGAGGATTCAGTATCCCTCCATTTCAACTAAACAATTTATACCCTTAAACGCAATATGACCTCTTATGTATGACAGGGTGCAAGCCTCTGGAATCCTGTACCATCCTAAATGGAGAGTGTGTTAAGAGCAAGAAGTACTGCAAGCCAGGCCAGGTCTCGGTGACTAGCAAGGATGGGCTCTTCTGTTCCAAACCCAACTGCAAGTGCTGCTACATGAAAGAAGGTGGAGGTAAGGAGGAAAGAAGAGGTGGTGGAGATGACAAATAGGGACGGAACTTACGGAAGGTGAACAGGCAAATGGGAAGGTATAAAAAAAAAGAGGAAGGAATAGATGCGATATAGGGTATAAAAGATGATATGATGGAGAATAAAGAATAGAGAAAAACGGAGCAATTGAAAAAGGAATGAAAGGGTATAAAACAGCAGGATGAATTAAGTTGGAAGAATGGC
Organism: Petrolisthes manimaculis; assembly: GCA_034508575.1. Classification (NCBI taxonomy): domain Eukaryota; kingdom Metazoa; phylum Arthropoda; class Malacostraca; order Decapoda; family Porcellanidae; genus Petrolisthes; species Petrolisthes manimaculis. Next base: position 92,062 of record JAWZYT010003460.1, on the reverse strand, counting down.
AATTAAGGGAAGTACAACAATGAAGACAATATAGAAGTGACATGGGAAAGAGTATGGATCTGGGAATAAAGTGAATGCGAAGTAACGTCAGTTGGAAGTTAAGAAAAAGTTTGTTTGGAAGAATGTGGCAACAGACTATTTGATATAATGGATATAATGAGAAAGTTGCCAAAGTGAGGAAGAAGAAGAGTATGTGATAATGACGAGAGAAAGGGTAACCTCAATAGATGGAATAAATTGGTGGAAGAATCAGTGGATATAAGGTGAGAAAGAGAAAGGCAGAGAATAAACACAACTTCGTGATTTTAGAAAACGCGCAGATAATCATATTGTACAGCACAATTGAATAATTCTCCTGTTCATGCCAAGGAACAAATCTATAGATTTTGCTTTTGGTGCTACCTTCCCAGGAAAAAAATATTAAATTAAAAACTTCAAATAGAACAACAAAAAACTACCTTACTTCCTCACCCTGTAAGTTTCTGTCTGATTGCATGCTTACTTTTTCATTATCAACCTTGTCCCTCTTACAAAACACGCATTGAATTATTCATTATTACGTCTGTCCATCCTCCCCGTAAAGTATGATTTATTTAAAGGTGATATTGTACTATATAGTGTACAGTCGAGGAACACATAGTCCTTGATCAGGTTGTAAGGGGAAGTCTGGACAAGGATTATCTGCCGCGACTGTACCTTTCTCCACTAAAGCAGTGTTGTACCCCACAGGCTGCGAACCCACTGCTAAGTGTCTCAAAAAGAAAGGACATTGTGTGAAGGACGAGTGTCATAGCGGTAAAGCCAAAATGGGCCCTAAGTGGTGTACTGGTGCCGGCTGCAAATGTTGCCTCCGTAAGTATAAATACAGTATAGTAAAATATATATTGTGACATCACAGCACGGAATAAAGACAGGGTAAGGATAGTAATGATATGTATGAAAGAGAGCGGAAGGCTGTGATGGGCCAGGCAGGAAAGAGGGTCATGAAAGAGAGGGGAGGGAGGGATATGACCGGCAAGGTAAAAATGGTAGGAAGATGTTGGGGAGGATTATGAAAGTGAGGTGAAATAAGCCTATGACGAGAGAGTTAAGGAAGACAGAAACAGATATGAAACCTATGCAAATTGAGCTATGGGAGACTGAGCAAGAAAGACTGGGAGGGGCCGTGAGTTGACAAAAGTTGCAGAAGAATATTTGTATGTAAATTGAAGTCAGGAGAATTGATAGAGAGTGGCTCGGGTCCGAAGGGGCACCAAAGCCTTAAAAGTACAGCCTAAATCACCGCAGGCAATACCCTACTAAACTGGGAATGGTATGGAAATGTGGTAAGGGAGATATATATTTAGGATAATAAAGCTATAGGCAATAATAACGAAAGACAGGGAGATGATGATGATGATTATAGTGTTAAGAGATTTTAGTAGAGGAACTTGGGAAGGTGTAAATCAAGGGTTGTATGGGAAGAAGGTGAGTGCCCTAGCAAGGATGACATCACACACCATGAGAAGGAAGAGACAAGTACGGGGAAGGGCAGTAAAGAATAGTATATTATCACTATACCTGATTATAACCATGCACCGTTTTCTAGTAGGCTACTGTTCCATCATTCTTATCTTGGTCCCTCTTTTCATTTCACTTCATTTCCACACCTTCTATTTCCTCTTAACAAACGTCAACCTGTTCTTATACTGCTATTTAACTTAACATTAGAGCTATTTTATATTTGTTTGTTTTTTTATCTTTTCATAACTCTCTCTTATACCAATTTTATGCTTTGCTTATTATTGACCCCCAGTTCTCTCTATCCTAATCTCCTTCATGTTTCTCCCCCTTTCTCTCCTCCCTCTAACTTTATTCCTACTAACCTTAACTACTCCCTATAGCAAATCTCCTTTTCTTTACTTCCTCTTACCTTTAATCACTCCCCTCCCACTCCCCTCACATCTACATACTCAGTCCCTCTTGTTTATTAATTATTTTCCCTTTCCTCTAAACCCTACTCATACATGCACCCTTAAGAGGAGATTCTCTTGTTGGTAAATTGGAAGGTTACTGATTCCTCCTAATTATATCAGAAATCAGACACCCTTAATGGTACTAACAGAGGATATGTTGTTTCGTGGCATAGTATGGAGGAATGAGACTTTCTAATTCACCACAAAAAATAAGAATCTCCCCTTAACTACCTCTCCATCCCACCCTTCCTCCCATCTCTCTTATCCTACCCCTACCCCCAAACTAACATTACTGTCGGACTCCTCTCCCTGACAGCTAAATGCGTAACCAAGAAAAAGTGTACCAAGGCGAACGGAGAGTGTAAGCCCAAACACGAGTGTCACGGGGAATGGAAGGAGCACAAGAAGCTCTGCAAGGGCAACACCTGTGGCTGCTGTATTTCGGACGGTAACATAACATACAGCTCCAACCATTTCGATTTCTTCTTTCTATTTCCTTGCCCTCCTTTTCCATCTACTACTACTAGCACTATTCCTACTACTACTACTACTACTACTACTATTTTTCTCTTCTTTTACAAAACCATCTGGTTTTTTTCTAAAACTTCCTTCTGTATCACCTTCTCTTACAGTTCTTTTTCACTTTTTCACACACAAAAATCCTTAACTAACCACAATTATAGCTTTTGGACCTAAGCTAAGGCATTATAAGATAATGTTTTCACTCCACATCACTCAGACGCTCCACCTAAGAGCCTACACAACACAAAAATATCTCCTCCACACATTTCACGAATTAACTCAGAAAAAAAAAGTTATTAGAGAAACTGAGTACACATTTTATTAAAGGTTAGGAAAAAAACGAGGAAACATGTTAATTCTCTATGCCAAACCCATACAGAGGAGTGTGAGGAGTAGTTGACACGAGGAGAGGGGAGCTGTCAACTGTACACACATCACCTTCACATTCAATTCACGTTCTCTACCGCTCTACTTCCACAACGATACGTGTCTGCTGCTCTATTTACCGGCCGACGAGCTTTATGCACCTGATATGTTGATAATATGAAGATTTTTCTGTTTCAGGTAAATTACAGGAAGGCGTGTGAAAGCTCTGTATTTTATTATTATCATTTACGCCCCAAGGTACAGTAGAACTTCGAAGACTGTAAGCGTGTGTACTATTCATGTTAACTATAGTGATATCATATATCCGACTGTGCTATATGCTAAGCTGCACGAAACAACTAGAGTTACTAAAGTAAATGTTTCAAATGTAAGTGATTTTTTAGTGGTGCCGTCGTTGTGAAAATCAAACATCTCGATTCGTTTATGTATTCAGTTGAGCTTTATATTCACCTTTGCATCTGGTATAAGTTCTGTCATCGGCGACTTATCTAAATTCTCTAGTCTGTTTCGGTCACTCAAGAGTCGAGGGTCTACGGCACTAGATCATACTGCACAAGCAAAGGCCTAGATATATTCTAAATTATGTTTTAGCTTGCCCATCGTTACACCAAGCCGGACCCTATGCCCCGTGTGGGTTTTTGGCTAGTCGTTCATAATTATACAGTACAGTAAACAAACGTGATATGTCTCTTTGGTACCCAAATTCTGCCTGCATGCATCCATGCTTACATAATTCTTATTTGTGTACTTTGTCTCATACGTCTGCATGCTATGTCTGCTTTGGCTCAGTGTGTAGTGCTGCTTTTGATTTGTCTTTTGTTGCTGTCTCTAGTGTTGCGTTTGTCGGCTCTGTTTAAATAATCAATCCCGAAGTTTCATCAATACAGACAGCAATGATGAATTATGTTGATGGTGAGGAAACATATATGGCCATCCCTACTTGCACTCCGCTGAAAACATGGCTACACATCACTGCCACTATCAACATATTAATTACCACCAACACCATACCTAATAAAACCACGACCAATGCTTCCGTCCCGACCACAACAATCACTATCAACAATTACCATAGCGAACAGGTGAGTGATGAACCCATGTTGACCCTTCCTTATACCCAGTTGAGTGGATATGCGTCTCCAAGATCAAGAATACAAATTTGACATAGGCTATAATAATGTGCATCGTCCTCCTCTCAGGGATAAGCTGAGGAGAGAAAGGGAATGGTTTTCTAACCGTATTGTATATCAAGAGATTTTTTTATATATAAAGAGCTGAATATATTAAACTGAAATATTAGATGTGTACTTTTTAGCATCTTTCAAATGCCATTGTCAAACTGTAATTCATAACTTATGTTATAATTATGAGCTTTACAGTCACTGTATAAAACATTACCATCCCTAGGCTATACCTATCCTTCAACAGCCCTAACATTCTGCTGCTGTAACTACCCACTACACTACTAAACTATCCAGGTTTCTTAAGAATTTTATAATCTGTTCATGTTCTACTAACAGAAACCAATTAGTAATGTACTAAATATCCCTATAATTATCCCTTACAACCATAACAACCTCCAAAACTCATAGATTACAACCATTCAACACACATACCACCAACACTGTAATCTATTCCTATGCCTCTACTAACCCTATACTGGTATCCTCCCTCAGGAAAACAGTGGCCCATAGAGGATGCCAAGTACTGTACACCATTGATGAGAGGTGACTTGTGTGCTGAGTTACAGTACTGTATGCCAGTACTTACCAAGTTTATTCAGCAAGTGATCATTTGGGCCACAACTCTTCAGCACCATCATCCTATACTTTATATGTACCGTTTCTACATAAAGTTACTGAATAAAAAACATAACCTGAACAAGTCTTTGGTTATCCCATTGTCAGCCAAACTATGGGAGATGTTAATATATTGTATCTTATTATAGTGATATGCACCATAATCCTAAAGGATGTAGGCAATTTTTATCATCATAATTAATATTAAATGAATAACTTTGCATAGTGATGGACATCAATTATTACATAGCTAACCCTGACATATTCGGTGGCACATAATACAGACATACAATAGATTTTCAGCCAAATATTTCCAACTCTCCTCATTTACTCTGAACATAGGAGGATGTGTGTATTGTAGTGGTTAGGGGTGGTATTGTATTCTGTTGTAAAACAGTTGCCAGACATGTGAAGCTATTTTTGCAAACAGATAAGTTAACTTATCTGTTTGAAAATTTATGGACCAAGAAAAGAAAATACAACTTATATGGTTGACTATAGAAATGATTGAAAGGATGTCTGCATATACAGTGGCTTGTTGGGAGGAAGCCAAGAAATGGAGCCAAAAGCTGAAAGCGTCAAAGCATCGCCAGGCTCTTTTTCATTCCTAGTAGCCTACAAGGAATGTATATATTTTCTAAATTTATCTTTGTCCATGATCGTTCATAATAGTTTAATCAGTCTACTTCTTATTGGAGTAGGCCTACCGTAGTAAGCTATGTAGCTATGTAGTGTTTGTGGTAATGATTTGAGTTGCATCATCTGTTCAGGATATTTTCATGCACATAAATTATGTACTATCGCCTTCAATAATTATGCCCCACCCTCCTCGATAACTCTGTGTCCCCGGTGTCCCTTCTCTGTGCGACAGGTTACTTAGGGTAGTAGGGATGGATGGGAAGGAGAATACAAGTGTACGTGTTTCTGGAGGATGAAGGTGGGAGGGACTGTTGGCCTGTCACGCAGAAAAGGGGCACTGGGAACACATAGATATAGAGGAGGGTGTGTCACTATTATTGGAGGCGATAGTATTAGTGGTATTGACACGTCTATGGTGAAGGCAATGACCAATACAAGTGACAAGTCATTTTAGGGATTGATTTACTGACTGATATTAGGCTCCGAAACAGCAAGGTCATATAGCGCCAGAATAAGGTGATAGAGAGGTGTGACATCAAGCAGGAAGGAAAAAGAAAGAAAAGAGGGATAGTTGAAGACCTTAATGCTGTGGCTGGGGCCGAAGGGATGTCAAAACCCTTAAAGTATTGCCCATATAACTACAGACAATACTCCTCCCTACGGTGAGCCATTTTATAAAAGTCTTCTCTAGAGGGTAAAGGGTAGAACATTGTTCACATTCACTTGTTCTTTCCTCTCGACCCCGGCTTTGAACCTCATTAATACTACAATAACTTTTTCTATTTTTCTGAACCTTAACTTGCCTGTCATTATTACTTTATTTTCACCTCCAATATCATCCACCTTCCTTTTGTCCCTCTCTATCTTCCTTTCCTTGACTCTCCCTCTAGCGCCCCCCCCCCTCTCACTTTGTCTCCCTCCACCTTGTCCCCCTTTATCTCTCCACCCTTCACACACAAACGGGGGAACACAGGTGTTCAACTTGGGGACCGAAGTGATGACGTGTCGCTACGTGGCTTATTGTTAACTTTTGGTAGATATGTTACTATTTTGTTTGGTGGTTATGGTTGTGGTGTGGTTCTACATTTTTGGTGTTTGTGGTAATATTTGTTATGATTGTTGAGGTCATTTTCATTTATTATTTTACCCTTGCCCCCCCTTTCCACTTCCTCGCCCCCTCTCTCTCCTCCCTTCACACACAAACGGGGGAACACAGGTGCTCAACTTGGTTAACGAACAGGTGGCTTGCCTGTACTGGTTAAAACAACATATAATCTCATATAATATATATAGAGAGTGACTCATACACCCTGGTAGATCACATGTGGCCATAAAACAACTGACCTAAACATTAATTAATGATTGTTGGGAACCAGGAACACTTCAGTAAATCGTTATGTCACAGGTTACGACATACATCGAAGAGCTTCCTATTACGCTCCGTTACAGTCAGTCTGCTCATGATAACCATATACTTAACACACGGTATCTCAGCTATATTTCTTTCTTAAAGTTAGCTCCAAAGTCTAACTTAACCATTTTGTGACTCTGTACAACTACCTGTGATATATCTCCACACCATAATTATAAGAAACCATAATTAAAATCATACTCCGAAGATACTACAACCAACTACAACCAAACTACAACCAGACTTCAACCAGTCACGCCAGCCACGTAACTATACAACACTACAAAACTCCTTGTGTAAGTGTCTATCTCAGTACGGGGACACCAGCACATGCCGCTACTTGGGATGTGGACGCCTCAATAATATTTGGTACAATTCCGTAGGTCATTATTCTTATGTAAACATTTCTGTAGATCACGGGGTTATGTTATTATTGGTAACATTTTGTAGCACTTGGGTCAGGAACATTTTGCGGTTCCGGGCTATGGAATTTTTTTTTAAATTCTGCATATTTAGTCAGGAAAATGTTGCTGTTCCAAGACCATTAAAATTTTTAGTAAATTTTTCCAAGTGCATTAGACCTTGCCTACACCTTCCTTCTGACCCCTCACTAGTTTTCGCACTTCTTCGATTCTTATTTTCACTTCGCCCTCCGTCTTTGAGTTCTCTTTCTCGCATTCCGTGCCCAGTGGTAATTCTTCAGGGGGGCCAAGGGGGACTATCCCTCCCACCCCCCAGATTTTGGGCTGGCCCCTTGATTGGTATCCATATGTTGTTGTAAGGCCGCATTTGACAGCTGGTCCAAGTTATAGCCGATAGCTGTTGATGGCGTGAGAAGCTTCTCAAAAATGAAATTTGGGAAATATATCAAGAGTTTCTTTGACCAGTGACAGATTGAGTAACATCGGACTATATCAATCAAAATTGCACGCGCTGAGGGAAGTGATTTAGATTATTTTGATGATAAATTTGATAGCCGACATAATAATGGTAGGATCAAGCTGCGGTAAAGATACTGCTACTATCAATCAATGTCTATTAAAAATTGCAACGTTTCCAAACTTTCAAAAATGCTCATTTTTTCAATATTTTTTTTCAATTTTTAACGATTCCAAGATAAAAAATGTTTCATCTTCACTATTCCCCAGAGATACAAGAGACATTGCCCTTTATATTTGTCAGAGATAAGTATTAACAGATGTGGGTGGGTGGGTGGATGGTAGGAAAGATGTGGGTAGGTAGGAAGTAGGTGGGTAGTGGGTGGGTGGGTAGGTAAGATGTGTGTGGTAGGTAGCGGTGGGGGCGGCGGGGCGGCTGCGGCGGGGCGGCAGCGGCGGCGGGGCAACGGCGGCGGCGGGGCGGCGGCGACGGCGGCGGCGACGACGAATAATAATAAAAAAAAAAAAATAATAATAATAATAATAATAATAATAAAAAAGGTAATTATTACAAAAAAAAAATAACAAAAAACAATTATTAAAAGAAAAATATATTAAAAAAACAAATTATTAAAAAACGGCGGTGGCGACGGCGGTGGCGGCGGCGGGGCGGCGACGGCGGGGCGGCGACGGCGGGGCGGTGGCGGCGGCGGGGCGGCGGCGGCGGGGTGGCGGAGGCGGCGGCGGGGCGGCGGAGGGGCGGTGGCGGCGGCGGCGGGGCGGCAGCGGCGGGGCGGCGGGGCGGCGGCGAAGACGACGAATAAAAAAATAAAAATAATAAAATTAAAAAAAAAAGTTAATTAAAAAAAAATTATAAAAAAAAAATATATCAAAATAACAATTAAAAAAACGAATTATTAAAAAACGACGGTAGCGGCGGCGGCGGCGGCGGCGGCGGCGGCGACGGGGCGGCAGGGCGGTGGCGGTGGCGACGACGACGAAACAAAATTAATAATAATAAAAAAAAAAAGTTAATTATCACAAAAAAAATTAATTAAAAAATATATATATATATATATTATTAAAAAAAAAAAAAACTAATTATTAATAAACGACGGCGGCGGCGGCAACAGCGACGGCGGCGGCAGCAGCGACGGCGGCGGCGGGGCGGCGGTACGGCGGCGGCGGCGACGACGAATAAAAAAAAATAATAATAATAATAAAAAAAGTTAATTATTAGAAGAAAAAAAATAATATAAAAATATAATTAAAAAAAATATATATTATTAAAAAAACTATTAAAAAAACTAATTATTAAAAAACGACGGGGGATGCGACGAGCGAAGAGAGCGGCGAGAGGGGGCCGAGCGCAGCAAGGTGCGAGCGGAGCGAGCAGTGCCGCAGGCAAAAGCACCCACGGCGTAGCCGTGGTGGGCGAAGCCCAGTGCTTGTCTGTATATAAAAACCTTGTCATTGTAATTTTGTCTAATCTAGCAGTTGCATGCCTAAGCAGCCTATAACACGAGGTTACATGTAGTGAAGATGGTGGTTATCTTCACCTTGGGGTCAATGGCAAACAAGTATGGTTGGTTTGTGTAGTACGTTTATTGATGTCAGTGTTAGTGTGTTGTTAGTGTATGTCTTTCCTGTGTTACAGGCTGTTACATAACGGCCTTGTTATATTCTAGTTTAGCTTTCCAGGTTAGCTATTAAATTTGACTTGTAAAGTAACCTGAGGAAAGCTAGATGATTTTATTATCCACCCTTGTTATACACCATGTTCCCCGTGCTGTAATAAACAGAGAGAGACAACCCGACTTGCCATTAACCCCAACTGATATCTTGACTACCCCTGCATATACGGGGGTTGCATGGTGTCGTAACACCTGTTAAATACATATTTATGACATTGCATATGAACTTCTTATATCCAACCTGGAATATGTTCAGTGGTATGCAATGTCATGTAGGTTGCCGCTACAAGCCCTATATCTGAAAACTATATTAATCTAAATCATATTCATTGTGTAAGGTAATACATATTGGTTGATGTATATTATAAAAACGCTTCTATTGTTTCATAATTATTATGTATTCCTTGGTGCATTTTATATTAATTTGCTTAGTGTTGAAAGACCTTTCTGTGCAATAAAACATACCTGAGAGAAATCATGAACTCTCACAATTCCAGAGAAAATCATTATACTTTACCACATGAAAAGAAAATGCATATGAGACTTTCACATTATTCTCAAATGCTTAAAAGTTACCTAAAAAGACTAACTAATACATCCCCCCAGAGGCCTTATAATTTTCCTAGAAAGATCACTGACTCCGCCTACTACTCCTCCCTTCACACATAAACAAGTGTGGGTGGAGGAGTCACAGGTGTTCAACTTGGCGACCGAATTGATGATGTGTTGTTATGTGGCTGTATTGTTAACTTTTGGTAGATGTGTTACTATTTTGTTTGGTGGTTATGGTTGTGGTGTGGTTCTACATTTTTGGTGTTTGTGGTAATAATTGTTATGATGGTTGAGGTCATTTTCATTGTAGTGGTTGTAAGTAGCGTTGCTGTGGTGGTCGTAGTGGATGTTGTTGTTGTGATGGAGATACCTTTTATCAAGGCCAAGAGATATACTAGGTCGGGACACTAACCCCCCCATACAGGGTATCAATTTCAGGGGGAGGAGCTTACTACCCTTTCCAGTACGTCACAGACCATAGAAGGAAAACGAGAGATTGAAGTAGACATTAGAGGGCGAACAAAAATATTTGCCAGGAAATCTGTTGAGAACTTGAGAGATAATTATATTTTGTATTTGGAATTCGGAGAGAGAGAGAGAGAGAGAGAGAGAGAGAGAGAGAGAGAGAGAGAGAGAGAGAGATGCATTAGAAGAAATTGACACATAAACATTATATAAACAATTCATACAGACACACTATATATAACAATAAGTCATATGCGTATCAACAAGTGTCTGTTAATAAAAATACTATTAATAATAAAAGTAAGAATAGTAATAGAAGAGAATCAAACAGGCAGAACGAGAGAGAAAGAGAGAAATTGTGTATGTGTGGATGTGCAGAGAGAGAGAGAGAGTGGGTGTGTAGAGAGAAGAGAGTGAAGAAAAATCTGATAATTATCCCATGGGAACAGAGTCACATGGCATTAATTCCTATTAATGATTTTGAAATACCGCCCTACACTGTATATCCATTTGAAAGCAGAGCGGGAAACCTTCACTGATGGACAGCCAATAGTCAACTTCCCTTTTAGCTACGTCACAGATTCACTCACCCTCCTGGTGGGAGGTGAGGAGCGCGAGTGTCCTGACCTGTATATCTCTTGGCCTTGCCTTTTATTGTAGTAGGAACTGCGTCAGCGAAGCCAATGGTTATGAACAAAGAAATTAAGCCATACTGTATATCTTACAACCATAAAGGTATTTGTACCAAGTTTATCTATAATATTATATTGTGTAATATATTTAACATATTTCTGTTTGTTACAGTAGGGCTAATGTTATTGGTCTTGATTACATAGTTAATGTGCGACACAAAGCAAAACAAGCATCGTCATCAGTCCCTATACATTTACAGTATGTATGTTGGGCCTCTTTGTTGGGAGGCCTAGTACAATTAGTAGACAATTAATTATCCAAGTTAGTTCAATAAAACTTTCGTCACACATTTAGAATTTCCACCCCGACAGCACTACTAATAGTGTTCGAAGCGCCCTACGTGTCATTTAGCGTAGTCTGAGAGTCGTAGCACACTAATGGATATTTCGTAGTAAACTATTGGTACTCCCCGAAAAATTTCAGGAAGCTGAAAAACAAAAACAAATAATGAAACTCCAAATTTGTTGCACTATATGTAGCCCTATCGTAACGTAATTATGAAATCGTTGATCCATTGTAACGTTATCTGGATAATAGTAACACCATCACCGCATAAAACAAGAACATGAAGGAAAACCCTTCAAAAGCTCCGGCTCTTAATGATTCAAGTGAAATAATAAAATATCCATATGTAAAGGTCTCAAAAATATTAATTATGTTTTATTTAGATTTTCGTATTCATATGGTTATATTGAAATTTTGAAAATGAACCCTTTTTATTGAGGGTGAACCCCTCGGTTGAAAAAATGATTCAATGTCGGTAAAAGAAAATGGATGGGAGTGAGTGAGTGAGTGAGTCAGTTGAACCATTTTAGAAGTTGTCGCCCCAAGAAGAAGAACAATAATTACGATAAGACCTTGAGCTCTCGGCTGAGGCTGGAGCTAAATATGTTAAGTCCCTGTAACACATTCATGATTTCCATCTCAACTAATCCAGTGACATTCCATCAAGACTGTTATCTCTCCACTGATGCTCTAAGTATATGTGGGGGTCACCTTCATTTTTATGTCTCTAGCACCCCCCACCCCCCTCCCTCAGAACATGTGAGGGGAAGTAGAAACGCTATCGTGATACTTTCGTAACGGCGGTCGTAGCAGTCATAATGCTATCGTATTGTTTTTAAATATGTCAATCGTAACGTTGTCGTAGCCCTGTCGTATTTTGGTCATAATCTTCGGCCACACATTAGTATTTCCGAGGAGATAATAACAATTTAGAAGGAATGTCACGACAGAGCAAATATTTGTATTAGTATAGTGCGGTCGGGATGGAAATCGTGAATGTGTAACAAGGTTTTAAGAAATATTGCTGCTAGCTTCTCGAGGTTTACCTCAGAACAAAGAATGTTGTTACTAAACTCACGAAAGTTGTTGCATGTAAACATCTATGAGAAACAATGCTAAGTCTGTCTTATGTGATATAGACAAATTATCTTCATTCACATATTTGTTCCCTTTGATTTTGTAAAAAAAATTGCCGGATTTAACTAAGAATCCCACTCACTGATAATTGCATTTACATAATAATTATACTGTATGCTCACCAAAACAAGATTGATCTTTGATCACGAAAGCCAAAAACGATTAGGCAATAACTTCAATTTAAGGCTCAAAATATTCGGCCGACTCCTTCAAGCCCATGCTGTGGTAAACACGTAAACTTCGAATGTACTTATGAAAAGTTATTCATTTGACTTTTGTTTCGTTTTTTTTTTTCCCGTTACCATAGATAACACATGAAGGGTTCAACTGGTAGGAGGAGTCTGAGGGTACTATGGAATATAGGTAAGCGCAGATGTGATGATGAGGTGGGGATAAATAAGTAGAGAGGAGGAGCTAGGGTAATGTGGGAGGAGCTTGAGGTGTAGGGAATGTATAAAAGTGTATAAAAACCGAAAACGTCAAGCTGTCATCACATTTCTCCAATTTATCAAGTCGCTGCCATCACTACCACATCACCCTCAAGGAAGAAGAATTCGTTGGTAAGGTAATCTGACCTTTTATCATCATGAGGCTGTTCGTAGTCTGGTCGCTTGGCCTGGTTATGGCCTTTATGGTCGTCCAGGCACACGCCGACACCGACCAACTCAGAGACATAGCGAACCTGGATAATCCAGAACTATTGACTGAACTCGACAAGAACGATGTTGATAAAAAAGATAAAACCGTAAAAGTTCGAGTAAGAGCTGATAAGGATGACGACGACAAAGACAAACGCAAGAGGATGAGAGCCGATAACGATAAGAACAGAGATGGCGACAAAGGAAAACGTAAAGCCAAAAAGAGCAATAACAAGAGGGTGGACCTCAAAGGTAACAAAAACAAAGATAACAGCAGCAAGGACAAACAAAAGGTGGAGATCAAAGGTGACAGAAACAAAGATAAAAGAAGCAAAGACAAACGTAAGAAGAAGCCAAGTAAGCGCAAAATCAAGAGGGATCAGGTCAAAATCGACAAAAATAAAGATAACAGTAGCAAGGACAAACCTAAGAGTGTGAAAGTCAAAGGAAACAAAAACAAAGATAACAGAAGCAAAGACAAACATAATAGAGGGTTAGGTAAGCCCCAGAACAACAAAAATATGAATGAGAAGGTCGAAAAAGGTGAAAACAAAGATAACAACAGCAAGGACAAACGTAAGAGGGCGAAGGTCAAAGGTGACAAAAAGAAAGATAACAGAATCAAAGGCAAACGTAAGAAGGGGACAGGTAAACCCCAAAACAAGAAAGAGCAAGTCAAATCAAGCAAAAACAAAGACAAACGTAAGGGGCCAGGTGAACCCAAAAACAAGAAAGAGCAAGTCAAATCGAGCAAAAACAAGAAAGGGCAAGTCAAATCGAGCAAAAACAAGAAAGAGGAAGTCAAATCGAGTAAAAACAAAAACAAACGTAAGAAGAGGCCAGGTAAACCCAAAAACAAGAAAGGGACAAAAAAGAAGAGGAAAAATCAAAACAAAAAAGGAAAAAGCAAAAGCAAAGGACGAAAAAAGGTGAGAAATCAGTTGATTTGAGTTACCTAGAGGTCTTTTTCTAATTAACAAAAATATCACTAACTAGCAGCGATACCCGACGTTGTCCGGGGATATATCTATCAATCTATCTATCTATATTTATCTATTTATATCTATCTATATCTATCTATCTATCTATATATCTATCTATATATTTATCTATATATATATATATATATATATATATATATATATATATATATATATATATATATATATATATATATATATATATATCTATATCTCTCTCTATCTCTATCTATCTATTTCTCTATCTCTCTATCTATCTATTTATCTATCTATATCTATCTATCTATATCTATCTATCTATCTATCTATATCTATCTATATCTATCTCTCTATCTATATATATATATCTATTTAAATCTATCTCTCTATCTATATCTATCTCTCTATCTATATCTATCTCTCTATCTATATCTATCTCTATCTATCTATTTCTCTATCTATCTATTTCTCTATCTCTCTATCTATCTATATCTATCTATCTATCTATCTATATCTATATCTCTCTCTCTATCTATATCTATTTCTCTATCTATATCTATCTCTCTATCTATATCTATCTCTCTATCTATCTATCTCCCTATCTATCTCTCTATCTATCTATCTCTATCTATCTATTTCTCTATCTCTCTATCTATCTATTTTGTTAGGCCTAACTTAGTGGTACAGTGAAATCTTCCTCCTTCTCTATACAAAATTCCACAGTGTGCCTTTTTTCTTCTGGGTTTAGTAAAATTTTATACCCCCGCCCTCACGGAGTCTACGGAAGATTTTAATTTCACACATGTTTGTTTGTTAGTTTAAATTCTTATAATTATCAGAATAAAAACATACGGGCAGATTATGATCAAACTAAATTGGATGATTGGGTATAATGGAACAAGGAAATAATTCATTTTTGGTGGATCCAGATCAAAGATCAAATTCCAGAATGGTTATACTGTACACTATTACCATATTATAATGTCATTATAATACTGTACATGAATGAAGGTAAAATGAGTTTGGTATTGTCTGTAGATGCTTTACACTGCATTGATTGCCCTTATTGTCTTTGTTATGATTTTCTCTCACAATTTAAGTGGCAATATAATTATATATATTTTGTTTATGGTATTTTTTGATAAGGGTCCTAATGCTTTTTTGATGTGCTATTTGTCTTTGTAACACACACAAACTCATACATACTCTCTCTCTCTCTCTCTCTCTCTCTCTCTGACCATACCCCACCCCACCACACAGAGTTGCCCCGGGAAGTGCATCAGGAGCGACGCTTCCTGTAAAGGTGGTCGAGTACTCAAGAACGCCTGCAAGAAGGGCATATGTTGCATCACTGGTGAGTTAAAGGAGGAATTACAACATTGAAGTGTCATGGAGAATGTGTTCACTGTGTGGGAGTCATGGAGAATGTGTACACTGTGTGGGAGTCATGGAGAATGTGTACACTGTGTGGGAGTCATGGAGAATGTGTACACTATGTGGGAGTCATGGAGAATGTGTACACTGTGTGGGAGTCATGGAGAATGTGTACACTGTGTGGGAGTCATGGAGAATGTGTGGGAGTCGTGGAGAATGTGTACATTGTGTGGGAGTCGTGGAGAATGTGTACAGTCGCCAGCACTGCCGCATGGTACAGGGACTCACATGTTTAAGAGCTTTAACCCTTATAGACCGGCTGACGTGATATACCATCAGTACGTGCAGTCCGGCTGACGTGATATACCGTCCTAGCTATTTCCCGCCATTTAGGGCTATGTAGGGCTGGTTTTTCTTGTCAGCGGGCTAGTAAACACAATCACAATATCGATCCACTATCCACTCAGTTGATTCTTGGACCTCACGATGTGTGGGCTATTTTTAAGTATTTGCCCTTGTCCAAATTGTGCTCTAACCATTGTAAGACAATACCGTAGTGAATATTTGTACGTGACACCATGATATTCCTGCAAGGTTACAAATTATTTTTTAGTGTATATATCATGACACACGATACATAATGGTAGTAATAAGAAAATAACACCACAAACACGTCCAGGCAGGCGCAAGTGATGGTAAACCTCAATTAATGAACTTTGTTTAATCAACTTATTTATTACTGAGAAAAAGGACGATTTTCATAAATCACCCAAAGTATGGGGTTTTTTTGCAGGCCATCTGCTTGGAGCCTTAACAATACAGCCTACATTTTAATAAGTCATCAATATTGTTTATTTCATTATCAGTCTGAATTTGGTTAACTAAGTGTTATTTCCATGGAAATACTGGAATGTTAATAATTTACTTTCATGGTATCATCACCATCATAACAACACAAACTACACACATTACTATTGTATCACCATAGACTATATTACCCATTATCATCGTACCACTACCACCTAACTACAAAATTTACATCACCCCTTTGCCTACCACCACACCACCATCGAACTACCTGTCATACCAGTATCCCCTGCCACCATAACCACTACACCATCAGCCCTTGACGGCTGGACAATAACATTAAGTCGACACTATTAATAACACTATACAAATAACACCATACAGTAATTATTGTTCGTCCTGTATCAGTCTGGTGTAATATTTTAGCATCACACATAACACATCAATCCTGTACAATACCAACACGAGCTCCACATCACCAACATAAACATAATGTCTTCAGGTTTTTATTTACATATCTATTCATTGCCTTCGTTACAGTGGCCAAGAAAGACGGCAAGCAGGACACCCCCCAAAAGAGTATGTATGTAAATTTTATCGTTTGTATTTTTCTTTTAATCTCTCTATAAGGAAAAGTATATATATGACAACATGTAATTTAAATGTGCTGCATACATTACCAAGTGAATTAGTAGGTGAATCTTGGGGTATTATCAATGAAAAATTATACGTCAAACGGGATTGTCATAATTTCTAGCCATATTTACTGTACCATGTAGAAAAAATTGCGAAAATATTTGAAATATTTCTGAATGGGAACAAATAATTAATACACAGTAGCTTATATAACTTGTTACATTCAAATAGTACACAGTTGTCTCGCCAACCCTAACTTTATGAAACATGACTAACAAAAATCAAGTCCAACAGGAACGCTCATATAAAGCATTATATTACTGGCTGGAAAATATTGCATCGTGTTCTCCTACAGAGTGTGGCGAGGCTTTGGATCCCTGCAACGCCCGAAATGGAAGATGTGTGAAGAAAAAGAACGATTGCGATTCAGGCGAGACCTCAGTGATTAACGACCAAGACACTAAATTCTGTTCCAAGAAAAAGTGCAAGTGCTGCTTCAAGGAGGATGTATCGGTACCTGAAGGTAAGGAAGAAAGTGGTGGTGGAAAAGAGGGAAGGAAGGTGTGATGCATACATTATTAAATGAAATAATAGGTGAATCTTGTGGTATTATCGATGAAAAATTGTACGTCAAACGGGATTGTCATAATTTTTAGCCATATTTACTGTACCATGTAGAATTGCGAAAATATATTTGAAATAATTCTGAAAGGTAACTTATAATTAATACACAGAAGCTTGATATAAGCTTCTGTGTATTAATTATAAGTGTATAATCCCTATCTCCCCCATCCCCCAAGATTAGTTTCAGTAATCTAGGGTGTCGTCCTCCTCAGTCGAGGCGACATCAGTCACGTTATGCTCAACCCTGCTAGCTTGAATATCCTGATAAAAAGACCTTTTATCGCTTGGCATGAGTGAGATTAAGCTCTGAAAGTCTCTGAGCTTTTCTTCTGTGAGGGGGATGGGGTTATTGTACAGGGGTGGGAGGTGGACAAGACTTAGGTTGAATCTGTCACGGGAATAGGATGATCTTCCCTTCATCAGTCGAACCTCTGTGTAGATGTTGTCACTTGCATAGTCTGACTTGATAATGAAACCTTCCTTGTTGTTGAGGCGGAAGATAAGCAATTGCGGGTAATTTTGAATGTCCTACCTGGTACCTGACGTTTGGTGATGTGGTTCTACAACACACCAATGTTCAAGAACATGGCCTGTTTCATGCGCATCACTTTGTACCTCCGTGAGACAGACTGTTCAATGTGATATGCATAGTCCTCTGGTGTATACAGAATAGGGACACGCCTAAGATGCCTCTCAATATTGCCTAATGCACGATCACAGGCCATGTAGCTATGGCCTGGCACCAGGTAAACATGATCGATTGACATAAGACGCCTTGAGTGGAGTTCTCGGAGGTAGAACAGCACTAAGTTGATGTTCTTGTTCTGGCCAGCACAGTTATCTGAAACAACCACCAACTGTGAAAAGTCAGCAATGTTGCTCTCCTCGTCAATCCAATGTTTGATGCAACTAGCCACTTCACATGACCCACGCTTGGCTTGAGTTTCATCCCACAGGTACATAATGCTAGTGTTGGTTTTCAGGTTGTGGATGCACAGGTTGTAGGTCCACATTTTTCGCTTGTAGTATGCAACACAAGCAGTGATTTTAGGCGTGGGTAGTGTCTGTTGCAGGTCAACACAAATTGCACGAGTCTCTGGGTCGTTGTCTTCTCCTATCTTTTTCATGAAGTCCTGTGCCTGCTGTGCTAACTGCTGATGTTCCTTCTTTTGCCTGATGAGGTCGTCTACAGCAGCCTGGTCACCATTCGAATTCTTAATGGAAACATCAAAAGTGTTACAAGTGGTGCACGTGTCTGTACGTGGCTGTTCAAAGGAGATGTTAAATTCCTTGGTAAATACATCAGAATAATAATGCAGGCTGGCCTTCTCTTCAGGATAGGTGTCACGAAGCCACTCCATGTATGATACAAACAGCTTCTCAGTTGTGAAGCGATATTCCAGATACTTCCGGTGAGGTGCATTAACCCTGCTGGAGTGGCATGACATAGCAGGTAGCAGTTTAATATGCTCCCTCACATGAAAAGCCTTGGCCCCCACAATCTTGTTAGCAGGTTCATGCCTTCCACGCTGGTCGGAAATAACCATACCTATGCTAGTCACCTTTCGTAGTGCTGTTGTCAACCGAGTTGTGCCAATAGCGTGCATTGCCATGAAACCTTCTTTACACACTATAATTTTAAGATTATTAATCATCACACTATAATGCCTGGTATTGCTTCGCTTGCTATGCTCATTATTTGTACGCTTTCTCTTCACTCGTTCTCAGCTCACCATTTTTTTAATGTAAGCATTCTGGGTGTCGTAGGACCCCAGTGCCCAAAATTCACTAAAATTTTTATTAACACCTTCCGCTGTCAATTTTCTAAAGCACCCATCACGGCATGGATTTCCAATAACATGTGCAGATACCTGTTTTATATATATATATATATATATATATATATATATATATATATATATATATATATATATATATATATATATAGCTTACGTATGACTGACCAAGGTTACATTTTACTTTGGATGACACACTTCCCCACTCTTTTAACTTACGAGGCTTTTTTCTACCTCTTCCCTGCTCCACCTCACTCTCATTCTCACTAGATACACTGGGAACATCTATAGCTTGGATTACTCTCTGAATCACGAGATGCCATAGTGATAAAACCACTGAAATTATGATAAAATCCAATGGATGTGAATACTGCCAGTGGGAGAATAAACTGAAGGCCTTGAGGGGTGAGGGAAAAATCTTGCAAGCTGAGTGGCTGGGCGCTGTATACGTCACAGCAAAAGGCTCCCCACCATTGGCTGATTGACTGAAACGTCAGAGTCACGTGATCACAGCTGATGCTCTGGTAGGCTGGCTCACAGTTGTGGTTGCTTGGATTCTTTTCCCAGGGAGGAGTTGACTACAATCAATTTTATTACACATCTTTGGGACAGAGACACAGGTCCATTGTATAGCATTTTCGACTCTATTGACAATAAGGGAGAAAATCCAACTCACACAGTGTGGTGACGGAAGCCTTGTTCTACCGTTTGAGCGCAAAATCAGTGTTTGGGGGGAGGTGGCGCTTGGTTCGTTTTCCCACGGAGCTCCTCATATAACTTGTTACATTCAAATAGTACACAGTTGTCTCGCCAACCCTAACTTTATGAAACATGACTAACAAAAATCAAGTCCAACAGGAACGCTCATATAAAGCATTATATTACTGGCTGGAAAATATTGCATCGTGTTCTCCTACAGAGTGTGGCGAGGCTTTGGATCCCTGCAACGCCCGAAATGGAAGATGTGTGAAGAAAAAGAACGATTGCGATTCAGGCGAGACCTCAGTGATTAACGACCAAGACACTAAATTCTGTTCCAAGAAAAAGTGCAAGTGCTGCTTCAAGGAGGATGTATCGGTACCTGAAGGTAAGGAAGAAAGTGGTGGTGGAAAAGAGGGAAGGAAGGTGTGATGCATACATTATTAAATGAAATAGTAGGTGAATTTTGTGGTATTATCGATGAAAAATGGACTGGTTGACGGTCGTGTACAAAGTATATAATACAATAAATGGGCACTCCTGATCATGGAGATACCAATATTTTTCCCATATGAGTTGAATTTCACGAAAAATAAGGGAAAATAAGTGTTAAGAAACATCATACCTCACATTGTTTCGTGACGTCACCGGCGACAAGTGTACCGACAGCTACTATGGAGTTACTACACACAACACTAATAAATCTCTTTTCTGGAGCGTTTCCACTAATGTTTTGCATTTTGGGACAAAATACCATTGCTAGCTATTGACTGGCATGGTGAATATGAAGTATATCCTCCGTAAAAGCACAAGAATACCGCACATCTCCCCTAGACATCACAATCTCTTGCTTTTAAAGGTAAATAAAGCGTTGTCGCGGATAAGGCGTCTGGTTTTTGACGTCACGAATACGCGCCATCAACTTCCATTATGTGCAACTTTGATGGCTTTTATATGCCAAACAATATATTCCTTTGTCAAATAAATTACATAACAGGACAATTGAGCTTATTTATTAACGATATAAATTGTTTGATAGAACATTTTTTTGACCGTCAACCAGTCCATTGTACGTCAAACGGGATTGTCATAATTTCTAGCCATATTTACTGTACCATGTAGAATTGCGAAAATATTTGAAATAATATTGAAAAGTAACTTATAATTGATACACAGAAGCTTATTTATATAACTTGTTACATTCAAATAGTACACAGTTGTCTCGCCAACCCTAACTTTATGAAACATGACTAACAAAAATCAAGTCCAACAGGAACGCTCATATAAAGCATTATATTACTGGCTGGAAAATATTGCATCGTGTTCTCCTACAGAGTGTGGCGAGGCTTTGGATCCCTGCAACGCCCGAAATGGAAGATGTGTGAAGAAAAAGAACGATTGCGATTCAGGCGAGACCTCAGTGATTAACGACCAAGACACTAAATTCTGTTCCAAGAAAAAGTGCAAGTGCTGCTTCAAGGAGGATGTATCGGTACCTGAAGGTAAGGAAGAAAGTGG
Source organism: Petrolisthes manimaculis (assembly GCA_034508575.1). Taxonomy (NCBI): domain Eukaryota; kingdom Metazoa; phylum Arthropoda; class Malacostraca; order Decapoda; family Porcellanidae; genus Petrolisthes; species Petrolisthes manimaculis. The sequence continues at coordinate 70,594 of JAWZYT010003460.1, read as the reverse complement.
TGGTGGAAAAGAGGGAAGGAAGGTGTGATGCATACATTATTAAATGAAATAGTAGGTGAATTTTGTGGTATTATCGATGAAAAATTGTACGTCAAACGGGATTGTCATAATTTCTAGCCATATTTACTGTACCATGTAGAATTGCGAAAATATTTGAAATAATATTGAAAGGTAACTTATAATTGATACACAGAAGCTTATATAGCTTGTTACATTCAAATAGTACACAGTTGTCTTGCCAATCCTAACTTTACGAAACATGACTACCGTAACAAAAATCAAGTCCAACAGGAACGCTCATATAAAGCATTATATTACTGGCTGGAAAATATTGCATCGTGTTCTCCTACAGAGTGTGGCGAGGCTTTGGATCCCTGCAACGCCCGAAATGGAAGATGTGTGAAGAAAACGAACGATTGCGATTCAGGCGAGACCTCAGTGATTAACGACCAAGACACTAAATTCTGTTCCAAGAAAAAGTGCATGTGCTGCTTCAAGGAGGATGTATCGGTATCTAACGGTAAGGAAGAAAGTGGTGGTGATGATGATGGTAGAAAAGAGAGAAGGTAGATGCGTAGGCAAAAGGAATTGAAAAACTGGAAACAGAAAGATAACGAGGAAGGACGGAGTATATAACTTTGTTACCATATGATAGTGATGAGTTTCGTACACGAAGTGGCATGAGGAAGTGTTGATAGAGGCCACTGCCAGCCATCATCCTACTCTTGCGCTATAAGTGACTCCTTTTTATCACTTCCTAACTCCAAAACTAAGATTGCAGACAGCTGGGGTTGGTCTCATTGGAAAAAAAATGAGTTTATAGTGAGTACGAACATAAATTTAAGTTTTTACACATTGTAGTTTTGGAGTACGGATAAAGTAAAGTAGAGTGCTTTTACCAAAATCGCTCGGCCACAGGTAGCATTGCCCTCACTCACCTGGCCATGGCGGGAGGCACCCTCTAATCGAGGGTGTTCTGGCTTGCACCACCTCTCTTGCCTCCCACCACGGCCAGGTGGGTGAGCGCAATGCTACCTGTGGCCGAGCCATTTTGCTATAAACACTCTACTTTACTTTATCCCTACTCAGGCTGGGTACCCAAGCCCGCTCTACTCACTGACGGTGAAAGGTGACAGAAAGATAAGGAGGCAAGGTAATGTTAGCATAAGGTAGGGAGGAAGGAGTAAATCAAGTGTTGGATGGAAGGTGGAACGCCCAATATTTATTAGCTCCGGCCTCAGCCGAGAACTCAAGGTCTTATCGTAATTATTGTTCTTGTTCTTCTTGGGGCGACAACTTCTAAAATGCTTCAACTGACTCACTCACTCACTCACTCACTCATTCTTCTTGGGGCGACCATTTCTTAAAAGGGGTTCAACTCACTCACTCACTCACTCACTCATTTCACTTGAATCATTAAGAGCCGGAGCTTTTGAAAGGTTTTCCTTCATGTTCTTGTTCATTAGCATCTTATTTCTTTATAAGACCAAGATTCATATTTTTCATTTTTTCGAATATCTACCTCTCCATAAGCTTATTGTGCATGTACATTATCTATATATAAATATTCAATACAGTACTGTAGAATCCAACACTTTGCAATGCATTTTTTATCACTACCATAATTTACCATTGTGTTCCTAACAGAGTGCGAAGAAACTACTAAATGTATCCAAAACAATGGAACATGTATTCCTGCGACAGGGGAGTGCCCAAACGGCGAAGAAGGCAAGTTGGGCAGTAAATGGTGTACTAGTCCCGACTGCAAATGCTGCGTCAGCAACATCGGTAAGTACAGTACTGTACAGTATATAGCAGGATATCTCATAATGGAATAAGGACGAGGTAAGGATGGTAAGGGGATGTATGAGAGAGAGAGAAAGGTTGGAATGAGCAATGTAGGATTAGGAAAGAGGATCATGAAAATGAGGGGAAGGATGGCTGTGACTGAAAAGGTAATATTGATAAGAGGTTAGGGAAAAGTATAAAAATTAGGGGAAAGAAGGCTATGATGGAAGATTTAATTAATTCAGCGAGTCAGAAACATATATTTGACCTATGGGAAGGCTATGCGTGACAGAGCATGAAAGACAGGGAGCTGCCGTCTGACGACAAAGGTAGCATAAGCCAGCTATGACACGGATAAAAGGGAAAGACGGGAATGTGGGACAGAAATATATTTTAAAAGGCAAGACACAAATTGTGGTAAAGATGATGAAAGGTGACAGAAAGGCAAATGATAAGGAGGCAATGTATGGTAATGTTGTTGTCGTATCACCTGTCTTAGTTATAGCAACTAATAGAGAGAGTGTGTGTGTGTGGTGTCTCTTTACTATTGTCCTGTGCAAAAACTGTGAGTGTGTATGCATCTTTTTGCCATGTTTAGTCCGTTAATCGCTATGGTAGGATGTTAATCATGTTATAGTAATAATATACATTCCTTTGTATTTACAGATGCAGCTGAATTCCTGATTTAATAGCATGGTTGACTAGGTAGTCTAGTTTACAATGTGTGCAAAAAGTACATCTTAAATAGTGTTTATGCTATCAAATCTATATAACAATAAATAGCTATGTATATTCCTTATCAATAATATATAGTATTTTATTCTGCTTTTAATCGTATGAATGAATGTTGAATGGCCATGGTCAATAACAGTTGACTGACATGCAAAGTGCAAGTGAGGTGCAATAGGTGAGAAAAAGGTGAGTTTGGGCTAATTAGCTGGGAGCCAAAGAGAACGGGTTACATATCTAGCTAGCAAATTGAGCAGTAATAATCATAAACATTATAAATATGTGTATATTTACAATACATTTTAGTGTATGCACACTACAATGTTAGCATAAGGTAGGAAGGAAGGAGTAAATCAAGGGTTGGATGGAAGGTAAAACGCCCAATATTTACTCATTAGCATCCTATTTCTTTATAAGAGCAAGATTCATATTTTTCATTTTTTTTTTCTATCTATCCCACAATAAGGTTATTGTGTATGTATATTACCTATATATAAATAATCAATACAGTACTGTAGAACCCATTACTGTACTTTCCATTGCAGTTTTTATCACTACCATAATTTACCATTGTGTTCCTAACAGAGTGCGAAGAAACTACTAAATGTATCGAAAACGATGGAACATGTATTCCTGCGACAGGGGAGTGCCCAAACGGCGAAGAAGGCAAGTTGGGCAGTAAATGGTGTACTAGTCCCGACTGCAAATGCTGCGTCAGCAACATCGGTAAGTACAGTACTGTACAGTATATAGCAGGATATCTCATAATGGAATAAGGACGAGGTAAGGATGGTAAGGGGATGTATGAGAGAGAGAGAAAGGTTGGAATGAGCAATGTAGGATTAGGAAAGAGGATCATGAAAATGAGGGGAAGGATGGCTGTGACAGAAAAGGTAATATTGATAAGAGGTTAGGGAAAAGTATAAAAATTAGGGGAAAGAAGGCTATGATGGCAAGATTTAATTAATTCAGCGAGTCAGAAACATATATTTGACCTATGGGAAGGCTATGCGTGACAGAGCATGAAAGACAGGGAGCTGCCGTCTGACGACAAAGGTAGCATAAGCCAGCTATGACACGGATAAAAGGGAAAGACGGGAATGTGGGACAGAAATATATTTTAAAAGGCAAGACACAAATTGTGGTAAAGATGATGAAAGGTGACAGAAAGGCAAATGATAAGGAGGCAATGTATGGTAATGTTGTTGTCGTATCACCTGTCTTAGTTATAGCAACTAATAGAGAGAGTGTGTGTGTGTGGTGTCTCTTTACTATTGTCCTGTGCAAAAACTGTGAGTGTGTATGCATCTTTTTGCCATGTTTAGTCTGTTAATCGCTATGGTAGGATGTTAATCATGTTATAGTAATAATATACATTCCTTTGTATTTACAGATGCAGCTGAATTCCTGATTTAATAGCATGGTTGACTAGGTAGTCTAGTTTACAATGTGTGCAAAAAGTACATCTTAAATAGTGTTTATGCTATCAAATCTATATAACAATAAATAGCTATGTATATTCCTTATCAATAATATATAGTATTTTATTCTGCTTTTAATCGTATGAATGAATGTTGAATGGCCATGGTCAATAACAGTTGACTCGCATGCAAAGTGCAAGTGAGGTGCAATAGGTGAGAAAAAGGTGAGTTTGGGCTAATTAGCTGGGAGCCAAAGAGAACGGGTTACATATCTAGCTAGCAAGTTGAGCAGTAATAATCACAAACATTATAAATATGTGTATATTTACAATACATTTTAGTGTATGCACACTACAATGTTAGCATAAGGAAGGAAGGAAGGAGTAAATCAAGGGTTGGATGGAAGGTAAAACGACCAATATTTACTCATTAGCATCCTATTTCTTTATAAGAGCAAGATTCATATTTTTCATTTTTTTTTTCTATCTATCCCACAATAAGGTTATTGTGTATGTATATTACCTATATATAAATAATCAATACAGTACTGTAGAACCCATTACTGTACTTTCCATTGCAGTTTTTATCACTACCATAATTTACCATTGTGTTCCTAACAGAGTGCGAAGAAACTACTAAATGTATCGAAAACGATGGAACATGTATTCCTGCGACAGGGGAGTGCCCAAACGGCGAAGAAGGCAAGTTGGGCAGTAAATGGTGTACTAGTCCCGACTGCAAATGCTGCGTCAGCAACATCGGTAAGTACAGTACTGTACAGTATATAGCAGGATATCTCATAATGGAATAAGGACGAGGTAAGGATGGTAAGGGGATGTATGAGAGAGAGAGAAAGGTTGGAATGAGCAATGTAGGATTAGGAAAGAGGATCATGAAAATGAGGGGAAGGATGGCTGTGACAGAAAAGGTAATATTGATAAGAGGTTAGGGAAAAGTATAAAAATTAGGGGAAAGAAGGCTATGATGGAAGATTTAATCAATTCAGCGAGTCAAAAACATATATTTGACCTATGGGAAGGCTATGAGTGACTGAGCAAGAAAGACAGGGAGCTGCCGTCTGACGACAAAGGTAGCATAAGCCAGCTATGACACGGATAAAAGGGAAAGACAGGAATGTGGGACAGAAATATACTTTAAAGGGCAAGACACGAATTTTGGTATGGATGATGAAAGGTGACAGAAAAGCAATGATAAGGAGGCAAGGTGATGTTAGCATAAGGTAGGAAGGAAGCAGTAAATCAAGGGTTGGATGGAAGGTGGAACGCCCAATATTTTATTCATTAGCATCCTATTTATTTATAAGACCAATATTCAGATTGTTCATTTTTTCGACTATCCATCTCTCCATAAGGTTATTGTCTATGTATATTATATATATATATATATATATGTATTCGATTTAGTGCTGTAGAATCCATTACTTTGCATTGCATTTTTTATCACTACCATAATTTACCATTGTGTTCCTAACAGAGTGCGAAGAAACTACTAAATGTATCCAAAACAATGGAACATGTATTCCTGCGACAGGGGAGTGCCCAAACGGCGAAGAAGGCAAGTTGGGCAGTAAATGGTGTACTAGTCCCGACTGCAAATGCTGCGTCAGCAACATCGGTAAGTACAGTACTGTACAGTATATAGCAGGATATCTTATAATGGAATAAGGACGAGGTAAGGATGGTAAGGGAATGTATGAGAGAGAGAGAAATGTTGGGATAAGCAACATAGGATTAGGAATGAGGATAATGAAAGACAGGGGAAGGATGGCTGTGACAGGAAATATAAAATTGATAAGATGTTAGGGAAGAGTATGAAAATTAGGGGAAATAATCGATTATTCAAATAACTAAGCAAGTCAGAAACATATATTTAACCTATGGGAAGGCTATGAGTGACTGAACAAGAAAGGCAGGGAGCTGCCGAGTGACGACAAAGGTAGCATCAGCCAGCTATGACACGGATAAAAGGGAAAGACAGGAATGTGGGACAGAAATATACTTTAAAGGGCAAGACACGAATTTTGGTATGGATGATGAAAGGTGACAGAAAAGCAATGATAAGGAGGCAAGGTGATGTTAGCATAAGGTAGGAAGGAAGCAGTAAATCAAGGGTTGGATGGAAGGTGGAACGCCCAATATTTTATTCATTAGCATCCTATTTATTTATAAGACCAATATTCAGATTGTTCATTTTTTCGACTATCCATCTCTCCATAAGGTTATTGTCTATGTATATTATATATATATATATATATATGTATTCGATTTAGTGCTGTAGAATCCATTACTTTGCATTGCATTTTTTATCACTACCATAATTTACCATTGTGTTCCTAACAGAGTGCGAAGAAACTACTAAATGTATCCAAAACAATGGAACATGTATTCCTGCGACAGGGGAGTGCCCAAACGGCGAAGAAGGCAAGTTGGGCAGTAAATGGTGTACTAGTCCCGACTGCAAATGCTGCGTCAGCAACATCGGTAAGTACAGTACTGTACAGTATATAGCAGGATATCTTATAATGGAATAAGGACGAGGTAAGGATGGTAAGGGAATGTATGAGAGAGAGAGAAATGTTGGGATAAGCAACATAGGATTAGGAATGAGGATAATGAAAGACAGGGGAAGGATGGCTGTGACAGGAAATATAAAATTGATAAGATGTTAGGGAAGAGTATGAAAATTAGGGGAAATAATCGATTATTCAAATAACTAAGCAAGTCAGAAACATATATTTAACCTATGGGAAGGCTATGAGTGACTGAACAAGAAAGGCAGGGAGCTGCCGAGTGACGACAAAGGTAGCATCAGCCAGCTATGACACGGATGAAAGGGAAAGACGGGAATGTGGAACAGAAATATATTTTATAGAGCAAGATACGAATTTTGGTATGGATGATGAAAGGTGACAGAAAAGCAATGATAAGGAGGCAAGGTGATGTTAGCATAAGGTAGGAAGGAAGCAGTAAATCAAGGGTTGGATGGAAGGTGGAACGCCCAATATTTTATTCATTAGCATCCTATTTATTTATAAGACCAAGATTCAGATTGTTCATTTTTTCGACTATCCGTCTCTCCATAAGGTTATTGTCTATGTATATTATATATATATATATATATATATATATGTATTCGATTTAGTGCTGTAGAATCCATTACTTTGCATTGCAGTTTTTATCACTACCATAATTTACCATTGTGTTCCTAACAGAGTGCGAAGAAACTACTAAATGTATCCAAAACAATGGAACATGTATTCCTGCGACAGGGGAGTGCCCAAACGGCGAAGAAGGCAAGTTGGGCAGTAAATGGTGTACTAGTCCCGACTGCAAATGCTGCGTCAGCAACATCGGTAAGGAATTTAGGATGGTAAGGGGATGTATAAGAGAGAGGGAAAAGTTGGGATGAGCAACGTAGGATTAGGAAAGAGGATCATGAAAAAGAGGGGAAGGATGGCTGTTACAGGAAAGATAAAATTGATAAGATGTAAAGAAGGCTATGATCGATGATTTAATTAATTAATATAGTACTCTCATAATCTCAGCTTGAAATAGTTTTTATATATTATTATTACCGAACTCCACTTACAAATGGTAGATTGAATAGGGAGTTTTTAGTAATAGTCAAGCGTTTGTCCATAATCTGCTTTCGACTCGAGGTTTTCAGAATGCAATGTTCATAGTGTGTTTTGAACTAATTTATTGTTCACTACTGTTGCAAATTAATTTTTTGGGAGATATCACCCTCCCCCCCTCTGCCCCAACTCAATCTCTAAAATCACCTCATTTTCCCCATATTTGAACTAGATTCGTCTGATAAACACTACAACTCATTAAATAAAATTAGATAGACTCACCTGACCTAACCTAACCAAATCAGGACTGCGGCAAACTACCAAGACCTAACTGGGCAAAATACATAGGTGGATGTAAACATTTGGTGGCCATCTTAAATTGATATTATATTGTAATCGACGGTTCATGTTAATGCATTTGCAAAGGAAATACCCAATAAGGAAATTACATACATGTAATGATATAAAAAATTAATGCGAGTGATTATGGACAAACATTTGATTAATACCGAGTTTTCATGTGACGTCACGGTGCGCTTGGCGACCATGTTGGTATAGTATCACAGTCCACATATACGTATATGTGGACTGTTGGTAGTATACCTAAATGTATACAAGCAGAGAGTAGTTGTTATGTCTAGCTCGTTTCATTGATTTGGACAAGTGTTAGAGTTCCTTTAATCCATACGCTCCGGGATCCCCCCCCCCCCCCACCTTGCCTCAACATTTTTACCCTGCCGCTCGCGTCAAAATTCCACTATTTCCAAGTAGGCCTACCACGAACATGAATATCATGATAATTGTTACTTTGTTAGTATTTGAAGGGATATCGGCTAATAATGCTTATTTGTATCCACTTCAAGGACTCTGTAATAATATCAGCTTGAACTAATTGCCATATATTATATAGCAGTAAATATTAATTCACTGACGGAATAAAAGTAGGATGAACCAATAAGGAGGATGTATAAATTGACGTCAATTTAATCGACCATTTTGTCAGTGGACTTCGGTAATAATAATATATGACAATTATTTCAAGCTGATATTATTTTCCTATTGAAATGGACTATATTATAAGCAAACTACACCTCAGATATATGATACTTATTTCCAATTCATAATTGAAAAAAAAATCCTTGCATTCCAAGATGATCCCCTCCCAATAAAAAACATAAGCATAGAGGATTTATGCCATCCATAGCACATTACATGATTACATCAGACAATCATTTCGTGTGTTATTTTTCCTTTGAATAAACAGATTTTATACAAAATGTTAAACTTTACATTAATTTCAATATCGGTCGCTTCTCAAAGTGCAGAACTGGAAATTCTATGCCCCATCTACATGTAAGTCAACAGGATTAATTAAAGTGCACCCTAATTGTTTACCCATTATTTTTACATCACACCACACTCACACCAGGTATTATGAAAGGGAAGGATCGTATTATTATCTGCCAATAAGTGCTGACGGACAGGTACAGTACTTTACCTGGTAATTCTGCTTGTTGAATCTGCATCTGTACTGTGTGTGTAGTGCTGCTTCTGGCTTGTCTTTTGTTGCGTTTGTCGGCTCTGTTTAATAAATCAGTCCCGAAGTTTCATCAATACAGAGAGCGGTGATGAATTTTGTTGATGGTGAGGAAGCAGATATGGCCATCCCCACTTGCACTCCGCTGAAAACAGGACTACACTTCAATGCCACGATCAACATAACCACCACTAGAGACCCTAACCACCACCAAGGATTATAGTCTATCATCCTTGACCATCACCAACACTGGCAACTCACCTACCATTGGCAGTTTGGCACTGGTTCCCAAAATTAGCTACTGTAGTAACTGTACTTTTATTTCTTTATCAACGCAGACAACACTACCAACCCGACCACAACGTGACAACAACTAAATTAAACTTTTATCACTATAAGTGACAAAATAAGTGATGATTGCCAGAAATAAATAAGTATATCAGTAAAATAAACCTCACCAGTTAATAGTAATTGCCTCTTGTCTCCTTGAAGCAATCGTTTAAGGATTATTTGGTATTTATTGAAATAATTACCGTTTTGTACCAGTGTTGCCAGATCCGACTAGGTCCCAGTATTTTGCCCCGGTCATTACCTGCTGTACTTTACCACAGTTATTTCCCGGTAGTGTGCTGTGGTCTAGGTTAGGTCAAGTCAGGCTAATTTTAAAATGCCCCATTTGCGGAGGAAATGCCATAGAAGAAAATAGGGTGTCCGGAATTTTTTACCCGAAATTTTGCCCAATATATGCTTTATTATTTCTGAAAAGAAAATACTCTATTCAAGTGATTTTTTTTTAGTTTAAAGGTAATTGAGACATTTAATTAAGGGGGGGTGGGAGTAGGGGACAGGCTTGGGAGGGTGTGGGAATATGGGGACAGGCTTGGGGTGGGTAGAAAGCCTGTCCCCCTATTCCTGCACCCCCTAACCCCCCAAGCCTGTCCCCCTATTCACACACACCCTTAAATGTGTGACATTTGAACGGGGGGGGTTTTGGGGGTTGCAGGTGTAGGGGGACAGGTTTGGGGGGTAAGGGGGGTGCAGGAATAGGGGCACAGGCTTATATATATTTATATCCAGTAACAACAACAAAATTTCCAGCCACTTGCAGCAAATCATTCATATGGCATCGCTGCTATGGGTGATGTTTGGCAACACTGCAACTCCTTTCACTGTGTTAATATATTAGATAATATTATATAACCTACTTAATACTTCTTATAGTTGGGTTCCAGTCACGCTTGCGCCCCATTTAGGTCCCAGTAGTTTGCCCTAGTTAGGTCCCAATAGTCTGCTGCTGTCCAGGATATGTTAGGTAAGGTTAGGCTAATTCCTAAATTCTCCATTTCCTTGGGAAATGCCATTGGAATTCAAACTAAGTAGTATAACACAGTTGATGGCGAGTAGCGGTGTAGCGATGCCACATGAACCATTTGCAGCAAGTGGCTGGGGAAAAAAAATAACTGCCCGCAGTGCCCAATTTACGAGTAACCGTAGTTGTAATGATTATATGAGGTTTATTACGATAAAAATGACTGATGATAATATTATAAAATTACTGAAAATAATGCAATGATAATGGTACTTGAAATTATGATAGAAGTATTGTAATGATATTGGTTATAACTTTGTAGTATCCAATTCCCGTTGCTGAAACAATCAAGTGAATCGACTAGTTGCAGTTCGAGAAGTAAAAGAAAGGTTCACTCAACTTCAGTGTCTTACCAAACCCTTTCTGATCCTTCCTTTAACTTATTTGAGTACCACTGGAATCTGCACACTGTATCTCAACGTTTAAGAATTCAAAATATAATAATATGTGTACAGTATACAGTACTATTGTGTGTCAAGAAAATTATACTGTATATGAAAGGTGGAATTTACTTTCTGAAATGATAGTTGTTTTACTTTTCAATTTCTGTAAAATAAATGGCATTGTCAAATTGTAATATATAACTTATGTTATAATTATGAGCTTTACAGTCACTGTATAAAACATTACCATCCCTAGGCTATACCTATCCTTCAACAGCCCTAACATTCTGCTGCTGTAACTACCCACTACACTACTAAACTATCCAGGTTTCTTAAGAATTTTATAATCTGTTCATGTTCTACTAACAGAAACCAATTAGTAATGTACTAAATATCCCTATAATTATCCCTTACAACCATAACAACCTCCAAAACTCATAGATTACAACCATTCAACACACATACCACCAACACTGTAATCTATTCCTATGCCTCTACTAACCCTATACTGGTATCCTCCCTCAGGAAAACAGTGGCCCATAGAGGATGCCAAGTACTGTACACCATTGATGAGAGGTGACTTGTGTGCTGAGTTACAGTACTGTATGCCAGTACTTACCAAGTTTATTCAGCAAGTGATCATTTGGGCCACAACTCTTCAGCACCATCATCCTATACTTTATATGTACCGTTTCTACATAAAGTTACTGAATAAAAAACATAACCTGAACAAGTCTTTGGTTATCCCATTGTCAGCCAAACTATGGGAGATGTTAATATATTGTATCTTATTATAGTGATATGCACCATAATCCTAAAAATGTAGGCAATTTTTATCATCATAATTAATATTAAATGAATAACTTTGCATAGTGATGGACATCAATTATCACATAGCTAACCTTGCCATATTCGGTGGCACATAATATCCGAATACAGCTATATTCAGTTTAAATATACTTCCAACCTTTCACATACACTCATACAATATACTCTGACCAGTTGGGCTAGAATAATTATTGTTGCAGGATCTGGTCACTTTCTAGTGGATTTGATGAGATTAGTCCTCATGGATTAAAAATCCACGTGAGGTTTACTGCAACCTTAGGCCTTTTTTTTTCACTGCTGTGTGGACTGCCAGCACATGGGGTGCATTTCCCTTTTCATGCAGTAGTGTAAATTCCCTCCTCCTTATGGTCCCTTCAGGGCTGGTCTCCTGGAAGGTGCAGCCCCAATTGTAGCTCTTGTGGTAATGTGGACTTGGGCCCACAGCACTGGCTGTGGGATCAAAGACCTCCCCAATATCCTTGATGGTCGGAGGCCCCCAGACTCCCTGGTCCAGTAAGCTCTGGTCCCATTTCCCTGGGATGTGCTTCAGTAGCCCAGGTATATAAGGCCAGCCCCTCCTTGTTTTAATTTGTTTTTTCACTGCAGCCAGAGTGTACCGGAGGCAACACAATAGAAATGTTTTTCACTGGGCTGCTGCATTCAGTCAAGCCATCAACAGACATTGGGTTAAGCCTCGGCACATAATAGGTCCTAGGCTGATTAGGTCTGTTTGGAACAACCTTGTCAAGCAGGGGGATGTCCCTCTCTGCAGAATCTCCAATGCTGGACTAGTTTAGGACATCAATACAACACATGTAGTTTAGGACACATCAGTACCCACAAAGACTGATTCAGTTTGGAATGGCTTCATAAGTGGGGTATTTCAAGAGGCAAGATGTCCTACTTATAGCCTCAGCTGTGGAAATTGAATAGGACAAGTAGGGTAGTTCAGGACACCCTCACTCTTAGACCCCGCGAGATGGAGCGAGTTCGGGACATTGCGAGACCAAAGGGGTCAAGAAGGGTCTTAAAGTTGAGTGTCTATTTCACAACCCAACTAAAATAATAAAAATTACATCCTAAAAACCCTGTTTTTCAAATAGTAGTGCTACTGTAGATGCACCTTTGATTCTATAACACTCTAGACCTGACCGGTGCCAAAAATAGCTGGTTCTATAATTATCTATGAGGAAAACTACCTGAGATATTAAAATAACAGCATACAGTACAGTTGTTTGGAAGCAGGAAGGTAGCTTAAACATACTAGCATTTATGCAAAATACAAATAATTACTTAATTCTATCATTTTATTCAATGACTAGAACCAAATCCAAGTTCAATAACTGCTCTATATTCATTAAAATTTCTCCCAGGTTACTTGTTATACTCCTTCATAATTATACAGTATACTGCAGTACAATTCAGTCTCTTGTTGTCAGTTGCTCCTCAAGCCTGAACAACTTCGCCATTTCATTTGTATTACTCGGTGAGGTTATTTTCCCCTTGAGTTACTGGATATCATCCACACATAGGAGTAAAGGTGCTTCCACATTGTACTTCTGGAATGTATATTTTCAAGATGGCTAAAACAATAAAATTTGAATATGAAAGTCATTATGGCATTACATTAGAAATGGGAAGTTGTGACCTTCACCCTGCTGCAGTTTTCAGCCATTTATATGATCTTAGTACAGTATTAGAAAGCTTTATGCTCTACCTTCCTGCTTCCAACAACTGTATGCTGTTACCTAAATATCACAAGTAGTTTCTCTCACAGATACACAACAAACTATTTTTAACTGATACCAATTAAACTTCCATATTAAGAGAAAGGTACTACTGGCCACAAGAATTTGTAGACGCTGTTGCGTTTTTTGATGGTTTAAAACATATTGAAAATGTAAGACTAAGTAACTGCAATACCTTATTATTATTCAGTTTATTGCTTTGTAATCACCAAGTCACTTGGTAGACCATTCATTGATGTACTACCAGAATAATGACCTCCTTGTCCATATAGACTGTGTAACAATTCCTGTAACCAACTGTACAATACAGTACTTCCTCTTGTTTAAAAGTACATCAAGAATACTGTATTCCCTTTGCACTCGGGATTTTTTTTTTTACCATTACCTTATTTGCCTCAGAAGATATAACAAAAATAAAGCTCTATTAATTAATTAGAATAGTACTGTATGGAATTCTAGTTATGTACAGTGATGAGCAATAGTTTCTTTATCCTCCTTGCGAGTCAGGTCAAAGTACAGTAGTGGTTGAAGCGATGAACGAACAAACACTGGCAATGTTCATAGGAGATTGACAACATTCCTATTGACAAGAGAGAAGCTGGAAGTAAAGATTATTGAAGTTCTCTGATGCCTTGCAGTATTAACTGGTGTGCCAAACTGGCTAATTATTGTTTGTCTGATCCTTCTCCAACCCAACTTAGACCTCACTCTCAATTGGGAGGTAAAGAAACTATTTTTTGTGACTGTACCTACAGTAATTTACAGTACTGTATCAAATTTAATATTATATTCCTATTGCTCTTTTAATTCTTTCCTGGATGTATTTGATGAACTGACAGGTACAATGATGATTAGCCATATAAATATACATCCTAATACTGAAGATGTTCATAATGGTATATGTGTTTGTTGGTACAGTACAGTTGGGTATTTAATCATTATCATCAATGCCTCATTCCCTCTCTCCAGAGCCAAGATACAGACTACGGGACAGAAATACCCAGTAATATTAGTCACATTCACTTTCCCTTTCAGTCCCAATAAATGTCCAATTAGGCATTTATAAAAAAAAAAAAAAAAAAAAATACACACGCACACATTTCTCTCTTATATGAATTACTGTACAGTATACAGCAAAATGTACATTTTATAATATTGCACTGCTTAGCTGAGACTTTATAAAAATAGTTTCCACTTACATGTTCCAGTATTTTATGGAGGTTCCAGAAACAATAGGCATAATTTTCAGTTCTAATTTATATCACATTTATAGAAAATATATAAAACTATATACAAAGATTTGTACATTCATTTTACAAAATCAAAATTTCATATCAAGTTACAATTAAAAGAACTGATTATAACTAATGCATAACTGTAGATGATTCATAATTCTTCCTCCTACTTCTACTACTAACATTCTTGTGATGCGTCAAGGAATGTGCTTATGATATAATATCTTCTACATGTTAGCATCTCAGACATTTTCTGCACAATACAGCATGTATACCATTGTCAAAATTTCAAAACTAAATTAAAAAAATAAATAAAACTCAAAATGTCTCTTCTACTTACTGAAAATTATATTTGGCACGCCAAATGAATTAAATATTATTAAAGACCTGGCAAACATAACTCAGACCAGTTTGATAAACTGAGACACACACACGGAGATCCTTCGTATACATTACGTTTCTAGTACTGTAGTTCATATGCACACTCAGTTTGTACATATTGACAAGAGAACTAATGCCACCATAGTTGTCCAAACAGAAAAGTGTCCATGATCACTACTGTGTCCTGTTGTCTTTATTCTTTCCTTCCACCACCAGTCCCTTCCCCAGTGCCTAATGAAGGTAGAGCCCCAGAGTGAGCTTGGGGCCGAGCAGCAGGGGCAGGATGGCGTGGGTGCCAAAGGGGTTACCGAGGCATACTGAGGGTCTTGGCAGGCCCGAGAGAGAGAACATCAGACACCCCCCACTGCTGAAGGGTCATATGGCCATTGCGGAGGTTCTCAAGGGTCAAGATGGGGACCCCCACCACACCTCCAGCCCCACGGTTCTGCAAGTTAGTGAGAGGCAAGAAGGAGCGAATTCCCAAGGCTGCCATACGTTGAACATTGACAGGATTACGTAAATCAACCAAAGGAATGGCCACATCACCGGTTGAAAGATGTAACTGGTGAAACTGCTGGTAATGATGTTGTTGTCCCTTCTGAGTGGAAAAGCCTGCTGTACACAGATGGCACTTGAATGGCATCCTTGACTGCTGTTGTTGCTGATGGACCCGACTGTGGTCAGCCAGCAGTGCCGCTGTTGGAAATGACCGGTCACATTGGTGGCACTTGTGGCGCCCCTGTGGCCCTGAAGAAGGCATGTCTTGTGTCAGATCTACTGTTGGAGGACGAGGTGGTCGCTCCACATTGCTATTTGCATTTCCTCGTGTTGGCGGTGCCTGGGGTACTGCAAATCCATCTCGGTCCCGTTCTCGCCCTCCTCCCTCACGTTCCCGCTGGGTAGGAGGATGCACAGAGATGGCAGAAGAAAGATTTAACTCTTGGGCAGTGGGAAGGCGACGGTCATCTCTGCCACCGCCACCATCTTGCCGTTCTCCAGCCGCTGGAGTAACTGTGATGCCCCGTGAGGCCAGCAGGTTAGCCACTGCTCCAGCCTCAGGACCTCCCCTCTCCCCTCGACCAGCTCCATCTTTACCCCCTGATGCACGGACACTGAGAGTGATGGAATCACTGAGGTTGATGGTAGACTCTGAAGTTGATGGTGCTCCTGGAGCTGCACGCTGTGGCCCTCCAGACCCACCCTGTACATTGGAGATCACAGGGAGGCCATCACTCCTATTGGCTACAGCAATGATCTGGCACTCATTGTCTTTTTGTCGGGACGGTACATTGATGTCCTCACGCCTGGCTGACTTGCTGGGGGAATGTGCCCCAGCCCCCATCATAGGTCGCTTGCCTCCTGGAGCCTGCTGTGGAGGTGCTCCTGGCCGCTGCCCAGGGTACATGTTCATTCGCTGCAGAGGAGGCATCATGCTACCCCGTCCCCCAGGAGCTGGCATCAATGGTGGAGGAAGGATCGAGGAGTTTGGAGGACGGCCAGGACCTCTCGAGGGCTGCAGATGGGCTGCCTGGTGGAGTGGGGGCCGCCCTACATGACCTATTAGGGGAGGACGCCCACGCACACGTGGTGGAGGGCTGGGACGGTAGGGCATGCCCATATTAGGGGGCATAGGAGCACGCAGGGGGCTGGCCAAACTAGTATTGGCCATGCTGGTCCCTGGAAGAGCAGGAAAAGCTCCACTACCACTAAAGCTAGCCCCCTGTGACCACTGAGTACCATAGCGTCCCATCATGCTACTAACACCAGACTGACTGGTGGTGGTGGTAGACACCATTGGGTGGGCCCCTGTTGTGGATGCCATCAGGTTATTAGCTATGGTGAGGCGTGGACCAGACCCACCCTGACCCTCTCCTGCTTGCTGGGGGGAGTGCTGCATCTGCTGCTGTGGGGAAGTAGCAGGTGGAGTAGATCCCTTGTGCAGTGATGGAGAAGAGGGCTGTTGTGTGGGGCTCGTGAGGGGGCTGGTTGCTAGGGCTCTGAAGGAGGTGTCCGAGGGTGGAGGTGTTGGGTGACCTCCAGAGGATGTTGGAGTCCCTGAATTGGAACCCCGAGAGCTGAGGTGGGAGGGTGTGGCAGGGCCACCACTGTGCGGTGAGGGGCCACCACTGTGAGGAGAGCCATCAATCTGACCAGATTGAGATCCAGCTTGGGAGCCTGGTTGTGAGTCCTGAGAGGAACCCTGGGCCTGCCCACTATTGTTCAGGTACTCAAGCTCAGACAATAAGTCACTGGCAACCCCAGATGTCTGTTGCTGCTGTTGCTGCTCCTGGGGAGAGGCTAGCTGCCCTCCATCCTGATCCTGCTCTGCCCCATCTTCTGTTTCACCCTCAGCTTGGCCAGAAAAGGAGTCATTAAGACAGAGCTGTTCAAAACTTCCCTGACGATCACCCTTTTCAGGCGATTCTTGGCCCAGTACAGCTTGGCTGAATAGCCCATCCTCCCTATCCCCCTCACTCTGCCCTCCATTTACAGGGGTGTCTTCATCATCCTTCTCAGGAGGGGTGCTGGCAGCTGGATAGGAGGTATTGGCTGTACCCTCCCCACCACTTGGCCAAGCCCCACCCTCATCAGCATTCTCAGCTGCAGTATTACCTGCCATGGCTGCTGCTATCCTTGGCCCAGACTCGTATTCGTTGAACCAATCAGAAGTCGGGAAGGACTCAAACTGTGATTGGTAGGCTGGTTGCTCACCCTCACCTCCGTCACCCTCACTGAACCCCAGTTCCGGTTCTCCAAATCCAGTGTTGAATCCACTGTTGCTGCCCTCACTCTCCTCTCCCTCCCCTTCTCCCTCCTCTCTGTTTTCTTGATCCTCCCCTCCTCCTTCTTCCTGCTGTGATGGGCTGACCTCCGGCTGGTAGTCCTGCTGGCCTCCGCTGTCCTCGTCGTCATGCCCGCCCTCTGGTTCCTGCTCTCCCTGCTCTTCGTCTCCGTCCTGAGGCTCTGCCGAAGATCCACTAGCCTCCCGCTCCTCTCCACTGTCCCCTCCACTTTCTTCCCTGGGCTCCTCACCTGGCCCAGCCTCTTCCAGCTCCCCAGACTCTACCTGCTGTCCTTCTTCTGGCTGATAGCTGTCTTGGCCGTCACTCATGCCCTCCTCGCCCAATATCTTCACTTCCCTTCGCTTTCGTCCACGACCTCGACCCACCTTGGAGATTTTGAGCTTCAGCTTGATTGCTGACTTGGACCACTTGCCTCCAATATCCACCCTTGCCTCGGACTGCCTAATCTGGGCAGCACTGAGGCGTACCAATTGCACTCGAAGAGTCCGCTCCCTCACGTGTTGCACGTGATGTGCCTCAAACTCACGCTCACTACTAAAATGATTAATTCGACACAATATACAACACAAATCAACTTTCGCAAACTTCTCCGATTCGTCGTTCTTCTGTGCCTTCGGTTTTCTCTTCCTTGTTGTTTTGGGCTTGGTACCTTTGTTCCTTGATGCAGCAAGAGTTGATGAAGTTTCTGAAGGCTGGGCCTGTGTGGGTGACCGGACAGCCTCACCTACCACATGGGAGGAGTTGAAGTGCTGAGTGAAGTGAGCCTGTTTGGGGAAGACAGCAGGGCAAAGTGAACAGGTGTAGGGCCGCACATGGGGGTGGAAGTGTGCCAAGTGGTCCCGAAGCACTGACACATCATGTAACACTGTGCCACACTCCCAACACTTGTTATAGGAACCACCTTCTTCTGGCTGAAGTTGCTGTTGCTGTGACTGCTGCTGCTGTGGCTGCAACTGCTGCTGTTGTGGTTGTGGTGGCTGTTGCTGCTGTTCTGGTTGATGCTGATGCTGTTGTTGCAGTTGTTGTGGAGGCTGCTGCTGGTCTTGCTGCTGCTGCTGCTGGTGATGTAGTTGATTTTGTGAATGTTGATTTCCTCCTACATTATATGGTTCTTGATGCTCATCAGAGTTGTACAAGTTATGGCCATAATACTGGAGCTGTTCCTGTTGTGATTTTGGTTGAAGCTCCTGTTGCTGCTGGTAATTAGGACTGTGTGGTACTTGTTCTTGATTCTGGAGCTGCTGTGAGTGTTGTGCCTGGTGTTGTAATGGGAGAGGGTGTTGTAACTGTTGATGTGGTTGTTGCTGGAGGTAGCTGCCTTGTTGTACGTATGGTTGGTGTGAGTATGCCTGGTGCTGATAGTAGGCCTGGTGCTGGTACTGTGGGTACTGGTGCTGAGCGTAGTTGTAGTTGTAGGAGTAGTACTGGTTCACCGCTCCGTTTCTGTCCACCTCACCTGCCAAACAAAGATTACTGTCAGTATTATCTCCATTTCAACTTTCTGGCTTAAATTTCACACATACAGAAACATGAAAAGTAAACTGTATGCAGACTCAATATATCCCTGGTACCATATTCAAGAAGACCCCATGCTACTTACCAGATATTTAATTATTATCATTAATTATAGTTAATGATGTTGCACACATTGAAAATACTCATAAATGCCTTTGCAATATACTGTACTATACTATACATAAAATCAATATAGTGATCAATTAATATTCAATCCATCAGTAGTTTAATAATTGCAGGAATACCAATTTAAGACACTGCACCATCGCCTACAAATTAATAACAGTTCAATGTTCTCACACAATAGAACCCTGGTGAATAAAACCCACTCTTGTCGACAGAAAGAATATATTTAACCAAACAGTTTCAGTGGACACTGCCACCATATTTGATCATCACGCCAGTGTGATTTCACCACCCGAATAGAACCTTGTTGTGCTAAAATAAAGGATTCTACTGTAATTTATATTTTATTTGCACAATATATATATACAGTTAATTGGAAAATTTTGTGAATGCCTCCCGAGTTTCTCTAACCTTGCTAAGTCCTATATACAGTAATATCCCAATTTAGATCAGCTAGTTCCCCAATAACTTCTACAATAGTTAACATCCTATTATTATTTATCCCACGGGTCAAATTTGCAAGGCAGCTTGTCTATACTGTACCAAGAAATTCTCAGCACCCTTTTCATGGGAACAGGTATGGTAGCTGTTGTGGCTTGTTGCTCTGTAACTGCTAGGTACTGGGGACCATACAAGTGAGAACCGTCCATGTTGGGAAGTTTGGCCATACAATATAGTATGAACAATGCTTCTTCTGACCAGCTTATAAGCATGAACACATTCTTCCAGAAAAAGATAAGAAGAAATGAACTTTGACAAGCTCTAATGGCAAAACTAAAGTAGATTATTTTTTATTCTGTGAACATAGTACAGAATATAGAGTAAAATTATCACCAAAATATTTGTTCAGCTGTTATTAAATGATGAGAAGCATAATACGCAAAGATTTGAGGCCAAAAAAGAGCTAAGGTGATGAATAATGATAGCCCAATATTTTAGCAGTTAGGGAAATGGCTGAAGAATTCAGTTTGGAAATCCAAAATAAATATTCATTACTAACAGATGCAATGCAAGAATACATAATTTGATTGATGGGTATTAGGCGCCGCAACATAGAGGTCCTATAGCGCCAGAAAAAGGTGAGAGAGAGGTGTGACAGCAAGCAGGAAGGAAATAAAATTAAAAGAGGGATAGTTGAAGAACTGAAAGATGGGAACTATTTAGTCTGGTCTCCCACTGGCGACCTTCCTAGCATGGGAAGCCCTCTCTCCCCGATATCGGGGCAGAGCAGGGGCCGGAGCCCCCTCTAGTCTAGCTCGCCAGGTCTCAGAGACACACAAGCTCCCCCACCTCGGCAAGGTGGTTCCCGTTAGGGGGGCAAGAATACAATGTCATAAAAGAAGCAAATATTAATAAGGATGATCACAGAAACTGCTCTCAAAGTAGGAGAAAGAATATCTGAGTGACAATAAAAAAAAGCTCTCCCAAACAACAAATCATCTTTCTTATAAAGAAACTAGGAAACTAACATGATGATATAGAGCAGATGATAATAACTGAAGCAATGGAAATTACAGCAACCAATAATAATAAGAAAATCACTGGCAATTGTATATTTTAAAGCAACAAATCAGAAGGAATGTTGAGGAAATGCAAAAACATGAAGAAAAAAAAGAAAAGGCTTGGAACTATAAAAATCCTATGTTTGCTCTGATGATGTATGTGGACAAGTCATGGATAATATGAATGAAGTATTCAGAGCAGCAGAAAAACTGATACAAAACTACTGTATACAATAGTTTGGATACCTAGATTTCAACTATGATGCTGGTACACTAATTATTCTGCAGGTAAACTCGTGATACGTAATCCCTGACCAGCAGAGACGAACGGCAGGCACCACACATGCACACCCCGCATTCGAACTCAGCTTCTAAAGGTGTACTGGGTGGGGAAATGAGCAATACCAGGTGATTCGAAGCTTTCTGCTCCTCACACACTGGTCAGAAATTATGTATCACGAGTGTACCTTGCATAACAAGAGACAAAATATAGAAAGCTTGAAAGAAATGAACAGAAGTAAAGTAATATAGGAGGAAAAGATGGCTTAACAACCGACCTATTTAAAAAAGCAGGAGACTTTGTGGTACTGTACAGAAACTTGCACAGCTTTATCAAAATACATCGGCAAAGTGTAAACTCAAACTTTCCCAAAATCTATCTACAGTATATACAGTATATATAATTTGCTCCTTCTGAGAATTCTCCCCAAAGTAGTGGCCATGGCAGAAGTCTCCAGTTCTTCCTGTTCCAACACATCCTCTTTGCTCTTACATTTACGGTTCTCTCCACATACTCTTCCAGCTTGTACACCCAGTTGACTGGTAATCTGCATCATGCACCAGATGCCTATTTCCACTCCCATACATACACCTTTGTTAGCTCACCATCTTGCATATTTCAGTACTGTCATTGTGAAATAATGTACTGTACTGAATGTTACAAAACTCATTATACTCAATGTACTGTATAGTACAGTATACAGAAAGTACACGTGTAATATAATGGACCATTTAGTGTGACCTGCAAGAAAAACCCATTGGTCTGCTATATACAACAAGATAATCAATAAGTGATGAATGAAGAGAAACACAAGATTCCTATGTAATTATACAGAATGAAATATTGAACTTGTGCAAATGTGTAGAGAAAAATTCAATGTTATTTACTATTGAAATGTGAATGAAATGGGTAAATCCCAGTGTGAATAATTTTTTCTGTAAGCCTATTTACATAAACATTTATGATACAAATCTATAAGACAGTGTATAAAACAAGTGGTCTGATATGGTCTTATGTATGGAACAGAAACATGGGCATTGACAAACAGACTGATGGAGGTTATACGCAGCTGTGACCGTAGAATGCTGAGATACATGGCAGGAATAAGGTGGCAAGATGGGAGGTCTAGTAGTGAAGTGGCAGAGATGTCTGGGGTTGAAGACCTTTCTGTTAGGTTGAGGCAGAGAATACTGAGATGGTTTGGACATGTGAGAAGAGCGGAGGGGTGTGTGTTGAGTGAGGTGGAGGAGGTGAGAGTCGGGGGCCGGCGACCGGTGGGAAGGCCCAAGAAAAAGTGGAAAACGCGTGTAATGGAAGATATGAATTTAATGGGAATAGAAGAACATATGGTACAAGATAGACAGATGTGGAGAGCAGTCATCGCCCGTCCAACCCCATCCTAAATGGGAAAATACGGACGTTAAACGAAAATGATGATGATGATGATGATTGATGCTCTGGTTAAGACCGAAGGATGTTAAGGTTAGGTTCCGAAGTATGCCAAGATTAGGTCCCAAAGTATGCCAAGATTAGGTCCCGAAGGATGCCAAGGTTAGGTCCCGGTATATCTGCATAAAAGGTCCTTGTGGCAAACATTTACAGTTTGTGTATATTTCAGAAGGGGACAATGTAATATGTTCATGTGTAATGAATTTAAGAGGAGGTTGCACTTATTTTTGGTATAATAGCATATAGAAAATTTCAGCTCTCCAGAGCCTAAGTTCAGTGTTTTCCTGCCATTGTAAACATAGGACAGTCCTGGTAGTCTGCCCAGGTTAGGTCCCAGTAGTTTGCCCAGGTTAGGTCCCGGTAGTCTGCCCAGGTTAGTTCCCGGTAGTCTGCCCAGTTTAGGTCCCGATAGTCTGCCCAGGTTAGGTCCCGATAGTCTGCCTTGGTCCCAGTTTGGTTACGTCAGGTCAGGTCAAGTAAGAGTAAAAAAGTTATCTCCTCTAAATATTATGGGCAACAATCAATAGAACAAGTAAAAATATGCATGGAAATGTATAAAATGTGGGAACAATCCAGGTGGACCTCTTATGCAGAATTACCATGAGTTTTCCCCCACCCAAAACCCCCAATTTCCCAGGCTCTCCCCCAAGATTGTTGGATGGGGGGAAACAGGGCTATCTCCAAAATGAAGCATTTCCTAAGAAACTAAGGTCAACATCACTCGAATCACACTAAATCCTTCTAAGTTAGGAATTATAATTTTTTCCTATGAAATCCTGTTGTGGCAACTTGTAAAAATTTACAGGTGTCTGAGAATGGTATACCGGTAAATCAATGGGTAAAGAAGGTAAACACATCGTAATAAAAAACGGCAATAGAATAGATAATTACCCCTGTCTGTGTGTATTTCGTCTGTCAGTCTTCTCTTTTACCATCATTCCCTTCAGCCTACTGTCTGTTCCCTTGCCAAGTTGTCTTTCATGGCGACCTACTTGCCAGCCTATCTGCCTGTTTTAGTGTTTGTCTTCCTGTTTGACACTACCTGTTTATCTGTCTACCTATGTAACTCTGCTGTTTGCCTGCTCATTACCTTGCATGTTCTTTGATCTCATTACTGCTTGCTTACTTGTATGTCTCCCTTCCATTCAGTCTGTTTAAATACTGTAGTCAACTGCTTCCTTTTACCTCTCTTCAATTTTGAAGTTCAATATACAGACAGTATCATATTCATAGTTCCATCTTCCAAGTTCCTTATTCAAATCCATTTTTTTTTTCTTTTACTACACCTTCTTTCTTTTCATAACTGCTTTATTTGTTACATTTCTCATTATTCTTATAAAGCGCTTTATCACGCGGGATGTTTCACCCAACTAAATTACTAATTAGGCGTTTCGTCGGACCTACTTGGCCAACAGAGGAACATTACGGATTATTTCGCCCAACCAACCGCGCTCCCCAGGTTTAATCAAATATTATCATTTATAGAGTTGTCCATTTCAGTTATTTCACCCAACTTACTCCAGTCAAAATATGTCTATACTTTTTCCCTTGATTAAAAATATTGCTAGCACTTAATAAACATTGAAATGTAGACCATCATGCACAATTTATTACAAGAAATTTTTTACATGATAATAAATATTTGAGATATTTTTATTTCAGTCATATGACGCTGATATGATATTTGTTTACAAATCGCAGCTTCAGGGGGGATTCGGCGGCCAGATCACCAGGAGTAGGTTATGAATCCTGTTTCAAAATGCAGACACGGTCAACACCTACCAGTATTCTATTGATATGGCGCGCCATCTTTCTTATTATTGTTATTGTTCTACGAATCACGAATAGCGTGTGGCCGTGGATAGCGAACGCGTCTGTTAGAGGTGTTTTCAAGTCCGATGAACTAGTTGTACCAAATGACCATGAGTAACTTGAGTGAAGCAGTCCGGTGAAAAGCCCCGTGTGATACGCGCTTTATTAGTCTACAGCTATTTACCACCATCTCTCATTTCACCCACTTAATGTTTCTTCATTTTTATTCTCTTTCCCTCCGTCTAATTCCATATTGCTTCCTTTCACGTCTAGCAGACATATAATTTAATTGTTTTGCTTGTCTTTTCCCTCGAAATTTTCTTCTCTACTTTCTTCCTTGCTTGATCGATCCACTACTGTCTCTGTCTAATCCAGTAATTATCCTTCCGCTCCTCCTGCCCTGTCGTCCCGTCACTATCACCCCTTCCCTTCCAAGTTCTTTTCTCTCTTCCTTTTCTGCCAGTGCCTCATATTCCCTTCTTCAACTCCACCCTCTCCATATCTTTTCATCTCCCCTCTTTTCCCTCCTCATCATCCCCTCGCTCTGTCCATTTTTCTCCTTCCCTTTCTCCTTCCCTCAGAGTCTAATCACATATTTCCCTCCCTCCTTTCCCTTCATGTCTCTCCTTAATTCTTTCCTTCATTCTATTTCCCGTCCTCTTTACATTCAAATTACTCTCTTTCCCTCCTCCTCTTCAATTCATTATCCTCTCTTATTCCTCACCGTTCACTTTATCTACTTCTGTCTCGCCCATCCATTCTTTTCTTATCTCTCTCTTGTCTCTTATTTTTAGCTCCGGCCTCAGCCGAGAGCTCAAGGTCTTATAGTAATTATTGTTGTTGTTGTTGTTGTTCTTGGGGCGACAACTTCTAAAATGGATCAACTGACTCACTCACTCACTCACTCTCTTCCTCCCATCCATTTTCTTTTACCGACATTGAATCATTTATCCGAGGGGTTCACCCTCAATAAAAAGGGCTCATTTTCAAAATTTCAATATAACCATATGAATACGAAAATCCAGATAAAACATAATTAATATTTTTGAGACCTTTACATATGGATATTTTATTATTTCACTTGAATCATTAAGAGCCGGAGCTTTTGAAGGGTTTTCCTTCATGTTCTTGTTCTTTCCATTGTCTTCCTATTTTTTTCAATTATATTCCTCATGCTCCTGTCCCTTCCTTGTACAATATCCTCATTATCTTTTCTTATTTTTCTCTCACATTTTCATTCAGCATTAATTTCTCCTTCGCTTTCCCTTATCTCTCTCTCTCTCTCTCATCACATTTATGTATTCCTTTTCTGTTCCTCTTTATCATTACTCCTTCCGGTCCTCTCCTCCCTCCCTCCCTCCATCCATCCATCCATCATCCCTTATATCAATTCTTCCTTCATTCCACCTCTCCGAATCACCCTCTCCTTTCCTCAGTCACTCCCCCCAGACTCCTTCCTTTACTCTGTCCCTCCCTCCCTCACTCAATTACTCTCCCTAGTTCTCTCGCTCTTTCTTTTTTTACTTTATTACCTCACCCTATCCCTTCTCTCCCTCCGTCGCCCCCTCCCTTCCCAACCCTAACTTACACATTATCATTCACTTGCTCACCCTCACAATGCACCACCACCGACCAGCCTCTTTCCCTCTCCTTCACTCACTCATCATTTCACTCATACTCCCTCCTTATTTTACCAACACAACCTATTCTCTCTCTCTCTCTCTCTCTCTCTCTCTCTCTCTCTCTCTCTCTCTCTCTCTCTCTTTACAACGATTTCTTTATCATTTACCATCTTTCATAATCTTACTCCCCTTTCCTGTCACCCTTCTCGCTCACTATTCTTTTCATATTACTCTCTCTCTCTCTCTCTCTCTCTCTCTCTCTCTCTCTCTCTCTCTCTCTCTTATTTCCCACTTTCAGTATTTCCTTTCCTCCACCCTTCACTCTCAAATCATTCCAAACAGCAATATTCATTCCGTTGTTTACATACGAATGCCACTGGTTAAAGAAACACTCACTGACAGAGGTGGGATTCGAACCCATTTCTGGCTCAGCATTGTAAATACTTCTGAGCTTTACTAGCTGCGCTACCACATGTTCTGGTATAATGTGGGTTTGATTTTCAGCTCTGTCAGTGAAGGCTTTTGCAGAAAGAGTAATTTTGTAGAAACTACGGCCGGACTGTCATTCTCTAACCACACATTACTGTGTTGGAAACTTGCATGTACGGTGGTCAAAACAAAACTTGTGTGGTGTGATCAAAGTGTGTTTTTATGAGGAGTGTTGGTTGGTGTGTAATGCGTTGCAGTGTGTGTTCATATGTGGTGTACAGTGTGTTTCTGAGTATGTGTCATGCATGTGCGTGTAATGACTGTGGGCCCGTTGCATGAGTAAGTATAAAGAGGTGCATGCAACATGTATGTGATGAATATGTCGTGGATGTTTGCAATACATGTTCTGTATGCATACTCACATTGCTGGTGCTGCCAATGTATTGTGTGTGTTTGTGTGTGTGTGTGTGTGTGTGTGTTGGACTAAAATTATGTGTGCTTGAAAGCGTTGTTTGCATGACTGCTGTTGTGTGCACGTTAATGGAGCGAATGTTTGCGTGTTGACGCGCGCGTGCAAGTGTTTGTGTCCGTGTGCGTGTTTCGGTGTGCGAGATTGAGGATTGCTTTCATGACTACCGTTATGTCCGTCTTGATATATATGTATGTGTGTGTGTGTGTGTGTGTGTGTGTGTGCTATTTTTCTATCTGTGTGCGGCATGTTCCCGCGTTGGTACGTGCCATTTTTAGTGTGTGTGTGTGTGTGTGTGTGTGTGTTTGCAGGGCCATTTGTTGAGTGCGGTTTGTGTTTACACGTGTAATTTTTTTTGGGGTGAGTGAATGGTGTGTGTGTGCGTGCATGAGTTGTGTTCCTGTGCATGATCAAACCAACAGAGAGTACAGAGAGCTCAACACACAGGGAGTGGCAGAGGGGTGGAGGAAAAGAGGGGAGGGTACCCAACACACATATGGTACTGGGGCAAGATAATGGGTCGTTTCTTGTGCACCACTTTGAGTCTAATAAGAAGCCCGTGTACAAAGCATTAAAACAGAGCCTCCTCTCATGTACTGAAGTGGTCTGTCTCCTGGCATAGTTTGGAGGAATCAGTAGCACTCCAATTTTCCACAGCAACTAGGTTACTCCCGTTCAAGGCTATTTTAATTAACATTATTTCATATACCGGTATGCAGCCATTTTGGTGCAGTCATGAAGTACCGTAGCTATAATACAAACACTGAAAGCACAATGAAGTTATGAATGAACCGTAGCCAAGAATAGTTTATATTATTAGGCTGGCCGATACTTGGAGTTGCCTTCGTATGACTCAGGGTTCATATAGATATATGAACCCTGGTATGACTATGACAGACGGAGTTATCGGGTATATCGGGTTGCTTTACAGAAAACACGAAAGAATGCAGGGGTAACTTCTCTAACTGTGCTGTTTCGATTATTTCCTTCTTCATACCAACATGTCTGTTGAGTAGATGGCAGTTCCGAGCATCGAGCTGTCTAATGATTCTGAGGCTGAGTGATTCGATAATAGCCATGGTTAACTGTTGACAGGGATGGATGACTGATTGGCTGGGTAATTCACTTTTGGTACAGTGCCTTGATTCCCCTAAAGTATGCCAGTAAACAGGACCAGAAGAATAAAAATAAGGGTGTCCTGTTGCTAGGAATAGTTTGGAGGAATCTGCTGTTCCAATTATACCTACCAGCACTGACTTTCCTCCTTAATGTCAACTAGGTAACAATACTGCCAGTGCCAGTACCAGGAATTGTAAGTTGGATGTTGTATTAATCTTGTTTTATCTATTTTTCAAACACACTGTGCAAATTTTAGTTACAATATTTATTCCTTTCTCCTCTAGTCTACTTCTACTGCATGGTGGGATCATTATTGTACAGTCGCAATAACGCAAGTTCCGATACACTTCTTCTAGGACACCTTTATTCAGTATACGAGTATCAGTTGGAATCACTGGTAACACGCCTGACCCCAATGTAACAAACAAGTTATTTATATGATATACATTATTTTATATAAGCTATACATTAACTCATAAACTCTTTTTCGCTCGGCCTAGAGTTGCTAGATATCACCGGATGAAAAAACTACATAATTATGGATATTCTGGAAACACTTTACGTGACTGTACGACACGCAGACTATAACTGAGACGGTCTCAGTTTGTGCTCGTCAATCCTTAGTAAGTTTATCTATATATATACAACGTACTGTATATACAATTTGCAGGTGCCAGGTTTTTTTTAATATATTGAGGAGCGTTTATTTACAGTTGTACCAGACCTATACGAGGTGTTCCCGTGCTGACACAATTCACCAAGTGCCAACACTTTCACAGCAAACGTGGTTCATGTACAGTCGCCCACAGTTGTACCTGGAACATGCAGCATATCTAACTCTCATTCTCTTACACTTTATAAACCTGGTGTTATGAATTCCATCCACCTTTTTGCCCAGAATTCTAGCCTTTGATAATTCCAAAGGTTCCGAATTCAGGTTTAAGAAGAGCTTAGACCCGTCCGTGCTTTGAAGAGAATGAGAGTTGGCAACACTGTATGTATAAGCCAGAAATGTTGACGACTGTACAATACAGTGAGTTAATAATGAGTTTACTAACCAGCATCTCAAACACTTTGTGTGGAGTTTTGGACGTTTGTATCTCGCCAATCCTTGTCAAATCTAAAAGAAAAAAATAGTAAGAACTGATAATATTATTATAATGGTGGAAAATGTTGGCGTTTGGTCCATTGTGCCTCTCAAGAGTATCATCGTTATTGACAAATTAAATACATATATATACAAGTTATGTACGGTATCATATACATGTATCCAACGTATATATACACACATATACATAACATACCCTAAGAAGCAGTTGTAGCAAAGGAATCAGCAGAAAATGGCAAAGAGGAAGTTACAGACAGCACAGCAACAGATAGCAGTTATATACGGTATTGCAGTAATGATACACAGTTTTAAACATTACAGAGGATAGTTACAAAGTTTCTACTGCAAACTACAGAAAGCTATACCACATATAGGGACTACCAGACTACAGTATAAGGATAAGAAGGGTTTATACAGCATAGGAGAACCGTATGGGTTGGTAGAGTATTATAAGTTAAGTGTGGTAGCTGAGGACAACAGTCGTGGATGGTGTGCTAGTTAAAGTACCCGTAGTGGAGTGGTAGTGGATGGTAGATGTAGTCAACTGGTATAGTATGGATGGTAGTGATGGTGTGTTGGTGGTAATGGCATAGATGATGGAGAAGTGGTAGTTGTGGTGTACTTGGTTGTTTGGTTGTGTTGTTGGTTGTACAGGTGTGGTAGTTGTGGTGAGGTTAGTTGTGTTGGTGTGGTATAGTTTGAAGTGGTTAGTTGTGTTGGTGTGGTATAGTTTGGAGTGGTTAGTTGTATTGGTGTGGTAATTTGGAGTGGTTAGTTGTGTTGGTGTGGTATAGTTTGGAGTGGTTAGTTGTATTGGTGTGGTAATTTGGAGTGGTTAGTTGTGTTGGTGTGGTAGTTGTGGTGGTTAGTTGTGTTGGTGTAATACATGGTTGTGTGGATATGGTGGCGTGGGTTACATTACAGCGTTTGTAATGGTGTGGTGGTGTCAATAGGTGTGTTGTGGAGGTGTGCTTATCGATGAGGTGGTAATAACACTGATACGTACTGGACACTCACTCACCAGAAAATCTAGCCCACCTGAATCGAAGCCAGAGATTTGGAGCAGGTGGTTTCTGGACGGCAGCCCACTCAAAGCCTCCATTGGTTTGAGAGGTGTGTTATGGTTGGTTGGGTGGGCAGTCCTTCAGAAACCGCCTGCTTCAGATTTCGGGTTTCGAGTCGACTCAGATGGGCTAGATTTTATAGTCTGCTAGTGTACAGTCGGCGGAAGAAGTCCTGTCGCCACACCTGCTTCACCGAGACACGCAGTGTCCATGGCCTCGAGAAATACGCACGTTTTTTACACCTAATAATCTCGAGTCTATGAACATCGCGTGTCTCAGTGAAGCAAGTGAGGCGACAGGACTTTTGCCGCCGACTGTACAGTCCATATGGTATATAAATTGTATAACTGTGGTATATAGAGTCTGTTAATGGTGTTTGTAGATACGGCGGCGGCGGGGATGGCTGGGGACAGAGGGTGGGTGTTGTTGGTTGGAGAGGGGGGGGGGGGGAGGAGGGGACTGACTGACTGACTAACTACCTTGGTGTGGTCCAGGGGTGTGCTCCAGGTAGGGGCTTGCAGGGAGGAACCGCATATAACCGACAGACACCACCACTTTCACACACCTGCGGAAGATAAGCCACATGTAGGGAGGGAGGGAGGAGATGGCGAAGGAAAAGGCGGAAATTTGGCGGGAACGGGGGGAAGAGGGGAGATGAAAAGTGTGTACCGTACTTACATAATTATAAGAGACGATTATGAGACTGAAGCAAAAATACTCAAGAAGAGAATGAGGAGAAAATGGGGAGAAATAGAAAGTAATTATAGGTTAGGAGGAAGAAAAGGCGAGACGAGACAAAAATATGTACGATGTGAAGAAATGGAAATAGAAGAAATTGTAATAATGAATTCTATTGAGCTATAGGTCATACAGGCTATATACTTAACTAGGTTACAGAAGGGCGCTACCTCTTCTCCATCAGGTTTACGTTCAATACAGTCGGGGTAAAAATTATTCATCCATATAGGGGTAACCCAAGTAAAATTTTGACAGCATCACTGTTCCTTAGCTGATTAACTTTCCAATAAATTAGTTAAGTACCATGTTTTAATTTACTACAAGCAGCTACGCACGACATAAAACAAGAACATCATAATATAAAATTATGTGAACGTGTAAACATTAGACAGCAAAGTGTGTAAGTTATCCATATGTTAATTACTATTTTTGTCCCCGACTGTACAACAGCGATGATCGAACTCGGGAAAAGTGATGCGAAGCGAACTCGATACACCCCCTCCCCCCCCAGAAAACCTGATACTGAAGCGGGAGCGAATATTTTGTGAACGAAGAGGGTCGAGGTTAAATAATGGAGAAAAGGGAATGAGGACATACACTTGCTTCCATTATTAAGGGGAGAGTATACTTTTGGTAAAGTCATGGTCTAATGTACTGCAACACCTCCCAATGAGATGGCTTCGAAAAATGATCCGAAACTATAGCTGTTGGTGTGTGCAATTTTGGTTCATAAAATTCACTCAAATGGCTCGCTTTTATTCACCAGGTTGCAGGACTTTTGACCATGACTTTACTATTAATATCAGTAAACAAACACAATGGTGCCACATTTCTGACGCTGTGCTCGTTACTAATGGAGACAACTGTACAATAGGGAGCAGAGAAGGAGTTGAATGGCTGGGTGGGTGGAACAGAGGAGGAAAAAGAGGAACACGGAAAAACTGCCAACCAGGAAATAAACTTACTTTAATGAGGAATTAAATGGAAGTCGAAATAGAAGAAAACGAGGAGAAAATGCCGATAACAAGAGGAAAATAACTGAAAGAGAAAGACAAGTATAAAGATTTCTGGAGAAAGTTGGAGATTACACAAGTATGCATGCGTAAAAATGGGACAATTTTATAAGAAAAGAATGAAGAAAAGGGGAAGGAAAGAAAAATAGTGGACAAGAATAAGGAGAGTGAGAGACGTGAGATATGAGAGAGGGAGAGATGGAGTACATAGGAGGACAAGGAAGAGACAGGAATATAAATAAAATGCAGATATATACAAAGAGGAAGGAAGGAAGGAACACAGCAGTGAAGATTACTTGATGAAAACTATATATACTGCATGATATAATATTATAGTACAATACAATACCCTGCCACTCACACTCAGTCCTTCTATTCACACACACACACACACACACACACACACACACTCTTTTTTTTTTCTCTCTCTCAAACACAAAACACCCAGTTTACCTCTCTCTCTCTCTCTCTCTCTCTCTCTCTCTCTCTCTCTCTCTCTCTCTCTCTCTCTCTCTCTCTCTCTCTCTCTCTCTCTCTCTCTCAAACACAAAACACAGTCAGTTTACCCCCCCCCCTCTCTCTCTCTCTCTCTCTCTCTCTCTCTCTCTCTCTCTCTCTCTCTCTCTCTCTCTCTCTCTCTCTCTCTCTCAAACACAAAACACAGTCAGTTTACCCCCCCTCTCTCTCTCTCTCTCTCTCTCTCTCTCTCTCTCTCTCTCTCTCTCTCTCTCTCTCTCTCACCTAAATAACTGCATAAAGACAGGCGCAGGTGCAGACTGGAGACACGGTAAAGAACGAAGGAGTTTTAAAAAGGGTAGAAGAGAATTTTGACTAGAGAGAAAGGAAGGGGCCGAAAGAAGAATGGAAGAAAAGTATAAAAAAAATCAGAGTAAAGAAAAAGAGAATAAAATGGAAAGGAAAGCAAGGGAGAAACGATGAGAAAAAGGTGTGTGTGTGTGTGTGTGTGTGTGTGTGTGTGTGTGTGTGTACGGAGGGAGGGGGGAGGGAGTGGAAGGGGACGTTCCACCCCCCAAAAATAACCTTAGAGAAAATGGGATGATGGAAAAATGGACTAAAAAAAAAAAGAGACAAAATATGAGGTTCCAAAGAAAATGAAGACAGACAGACAGACAGACAGACAGACAGACACGGAGGAACTGAATAAACGAGAACCAGGCATAACAAAAAGTCTCGAGAAAAAGCTGACAACAAAAGGAGGGGATGAGGAAGGCGACAAACAAAAGACTTAGAGAGTTGAAACAAAGAGGAGAGACAAAGCACAAAGAAAACCCAATGAAAGGAGGGAGGGAGGGAGGGAAGGAGGGGAGGAGGGGAGGGATAAGAAGGAGAAGAAAAAGAAGAAGGGCAAAAAACAAACAAACATGAAAGAGGACTAAGAAAAATGCAAGAATCTGTCCGTCCTCCCCAAGTCTAACGAAAGTATAAGTAAAGGTAAGAAGGGGAGGAAGTAAATAAGAGTGTGTTGTTGTTGTTGTTGTTGTTGTTGTTGTTGTCTTTGCTCTTATCTGCCAAACTCTTCATCATCTTCTTCTTCTCCTTCTTCTTCTTCCCCGTGCACCCTTCACTCTCGAGGAGGTGCATGGAGGAGAAACGAAAGAGAGGAGATAGAAAAGGAGGAAGGGAGGAAGGAGAAGAGGATGAAATGTTTGTGTACGAACAGGAAGAATTAAAAAAAGATAAAAAAAAAAAGGGGGGAAGAGGGTGGAAGGTATATATAACAAAAAATATATGAGAAAGATCAGGAAGTATAAAGAAAAAAATAAGTAAGAAGGAAAAGAGGGACATGAAGAAAAAAAGGAGGAAAATTATAGGTGGGGAATAATCAAGTAGGAAGCAAAGGCATAAGCAGGGAATGAGATAAAAGAACATTACTATTATTACCTTCCCATCTCCTATCTCTCACACTCTTTATGACATTTTCCTCCTTCCCCTCTCCCCCTTCTCTCTCTCCCTCCACCCCCCCCCCCCACCCACCCCCTCATCTCTTTCTCTCTCTCTCTCTCTCTCTGTAGTAGTGGGGGGAGAGACTATACTTTCTGCGTTTCATCAATATTTATTTAGTTGGCAGAAAATAATTAATAGAAAACAAATGTATTTTTTTACACATTTGCAGCAGAAAATAACGAATGTAGAGAAATGATCACCATTATAATAATAATAATAATAACCTTAGACCTTAAACTAAATTAAGATTACTATAATGAAGGGTTCCATAAATTAACTATTATTATTATTATTATTATTATTATTATTATTATTATTATTATTATTATTATTATTATTATTATTATTATTATTTAATATGATTATTATATATTTTTACATTGTAATTATAAGTAACTAATACTAATAATAATTACAAATAATAATAATAATAATAATAATAATAATAATAATAATAATAATAAAAATAATAATAATAATAATAATAATAATAATAATAATAATAATAATAATAATAGTACCATTAATATTTAAGAGCTAATTACTACCCATTCCAATATCAATAAAAAAATACGCTTCAACCAGAAAAAAAGCAAACATTTACCAATATACGTTGATTATTTACAAACAATGCGTGCACCCTTTCCAATAAAAAAATATAAAACAAACACACACACTTTCTGAAACATACAACAGTTGAGCAATAGTGCACCAATAAAACAACAACAAAGACAACAACAACAACTACAAAAAAGTCACAACAACAATAGCATAATAAAAAACTACAACATCAACGACAACAACAACGACATCAACAACTACAAAAAAGTCACAAAAACAATAGCATAACAAAAAACTACAACATCAACAACAACAACAACAAGCATCAACAAAATAAAATCTGGCAGCGAGAGAAGAATAATTATTATAAGAGTAATGTAGGGAAGTAATTAAGAGAAGGTAATAGAGAAGAAAGTTATTAATTAAGTGTTGGTTGGTTGGTGAGAGAGTAAACAATTAATATTAAGGGACCCTGTGATGTAAACAATTAATATTAAGGGACCCTGTGATGTAAACAATTAATATTAAGGGACCCTGTGATGTAAACAATTAATATTAAGGGACCCTGTGATGTAAACAATTTATATTAAGGGACCCTGTGATGTAAACAATTAATATTAAGGGACCCTGTGATGTAAACAATTAATATTAAGGGACCCTGTGATGTAAACAATTAATATTAAGGGACCCTGTGATGTAAACAATTTATATTAAGGGACCCTGTGATGTAAACAATTTATATTAAGGGACCCTGTGTGTAAACAATTAATATTAATTATGGGGGTGCGGGAGTAGGGGACAGACAGGCTTGGGGGAGGAACTATAGGGGTGCGGGAATTGGGGGGACAGGCTTGGGGTGGATAGAAAGCCTGTCCCTTAGTCCTGCACCCACATAACTCCCCCCCTCATCCGTTCCAAGCCTGTCCCCCTACTCCCACACCTCCCAAAAAAACCCCTAAACCCCCCACTAAGCCTGTCCCACCATTCCCGCACCCCCTTAAGGCGATAGAACAAGTATACATTTGGTTGTACAGTTGCCGGCACTTATAACTGGTACAGTCAGCCTTGTCACCACACTTCTCCTGTACTAGTTATAAATGCTGGCAACTGTACATTAAGGTGGTAGTTCTTTTTTGGTACATTGGAGTGCCTTCATTCCTCCAAAGTATGCTAGAAAACAGGACCAGAGAGGCAAAAATAATGGTGTTCTGTTGCTTGGAATAGTTTGGAGGATTCAGTTGCTCCAGATTTATCAACACAAAACTTCCCCCTTAAAGCACTTTGATTCCTCCAGGGTGTGCCATGAAACAGAAACAGATTAATAAAAAATAATGTTGTTGCTTGAAAGAGTTTGGAGGAATCAGTTGGTTCAAATTAATCCCCATGATTAATATCCATACACACGTATGGATATTGAAGGCATGGAAGATTTTGGAGGCTACTGATTCCTCCTCCAATATGCTCCACGAAACAAAATAATAATAATGATAAAAATAATAATAATAATAATAATAATAATAATAATAATAATAATAATAATAATAATAATAATAATAATAACAATAATAATAACAAAATTAACCACCAGAGGTCAATTTCAACTATATAAGGAAGTAGCCTACATACATATATAATCATAAGCCAGGATAATTTTGGAATACTATTTTATGTATACTCTGCTTTATAAATGAGTGGAGTGTGTGTGGTGTTCACTATGACTCAGTGAAGTGTTCATGAATACGTAATGTGTGAGTGGATGGAGTTGAGATTGATGAGAAGGAATGGGAAGAATGGGAAGGAAAGATGGAGGAGGAGGAGGAGTTGGAGGAGGAGGAGGAGTTGGAGGAGGAGTTGGAGGAGGAGGAGGAGGAGAGAGATGGAGGAGGAGGAGGAGGAGTTGGAGGAGGAGGAGAGGGAGGGGAGGGTGCAAGGAAATAAAAAACAGCGGAATGAATGGGGAAGGAGAGAATAAGGGTAATGGAAGGCGGAGGAAGGAAGGAAGGAAAGGAGAGGAGATTGAAGAGAGGAACAAAGGAAGAGCTAGAAACCTAAATGGAAAAGAGGGGAGATGCAAAAAGAAGAGGGGAGCGAGGTATAGAAGGGCGGCCAAATGGAATGTAGATAGAGAGAGAGAGAGAGAGAGAGAGAGAGAGAGAGAGAGAGAGAGAGAGAGAGAGAAATCAGTTGGCCAGACAGAGTAACAGAGACAGAGATGAAAGGAGACAGAGAGATGCAAGAGAGGAAAGAAAGAATGAAGATGAATGGGGAAGAGAAGGAGAATAAGGGACGGTGTTACAAAAAGAAAACGGAAGAGGGAGGAGGAGAAGGAGGAGGAGGAGGAGGAGATGAAAGGGGAGTGAAAGAGCGCAAGATGATAGGGAATGAATGAGAAAGAAAGGAGAGAGAAAGAGAGAGAGAGAGCGCGAGCGAGGGAAGACAGATGGGGAGGGGAGAGAGTGGAGATGAAAGGAGAAAATTGTGGAACTAAGAGAGAGAGAGAGAGAGAGAGAGAGAGAGAGAGAGAGAGAGAGTGAGAGAGAGAGAGATGCATAAAAGTGAGACGTGGAGGAGAGAAAAGACGAAGAAAACGAAACGATAAAAGAAAACAGGAAGAAAAATGACCCGGAAAAAGGGGAAGAGTAATGAAAGAAAATAGAGAGAGAGAGAGAGAGAGAGAGAGAGAGAGAGAGAGAGAGAGAGAGAGAGAGAGAGAGAGAGAGAGAGGAGAGAGAGAGAGAGAGAGAGAGAGAACGAAAGGCGAAGGGAAAAACTCGCAACTTGAAAAATGGCTGATAAAAAGAGAACAAACAAGAGAAAAGGAAAAAGAAGTAGAGGGAGAACAAGAAGAAAAAGATGGAAAGCAAAAATGGGAGGAGGGAAGAGAAGAAGAGGAGAGGAAGGGGATGAGGTGGGATGGGAAGAGAAGAAACAGAGAGAGAGAGAGGAGTGGAGAAAGAAATAGGAGGTGAGACAGAATATGGAAGGAGAGAGAGAGAGAGTTACATAGAGTTACATAGAATCACAGACCACAACAGACCTTACGGTCCACACGGGGTGATCTGATTAGAAGGTTACTGGTAGAGAATGAATATCTCCCCAGTGATAGTCGTAGGTAAGGATAGCAAAGTAGAAGGCTCTCTCCCCACCCTCCAATCCCTCCGGCCTGAGCCGTACTGGAAATAAAGTTAGGAGTCAGAACCTTGTGGAGAGAGAGAGAGAGAGAGAGAGAGAGAGAGAGAGAGAGAGAGAGAGAGAATAGTATGCAAGACAGAATGGGGAAGGAAGGAAATAGAAAAATAAAGGAGGAGGAGGAAAAGGAAGAGAGAGATAGAAAGGCACATGAGAGAAGAATAATGGAATGCACGGATGGAGAGATGAATGGAGGAAGGGAGGGAGAGATGGACGAGGGAAGGAGGAGGGAGGAATGGAGATGAATGACGATGGGAGGGAAAGAGATGGATGAGGAAGGAGGGAAAGAGATGGATGAGGAGAGAGGGAAAGAGATGGATGAGGAGAGAGGGAAAGAGATGGATGAGGAAGGAGGGAAAGAGATGGATGAGGAAGGAGGGAAAGAGATGGATGAGGAAGGAGGGAAAGAGATGGATGAGGAAGGAGGGAGAGAGATGGATGAGGAAGTAGGGAAAGAGATGGATGGGGAGGGAGGGAGGGAGAGAGAGATGGATGGGGAGGGAGGAGAGATGGATGAAAGACTGGGTAAGATGAATGGAATGCAAGTGAGATGGATGGTTGGTTGAGGGGGGGGTGGGGGGGAGGGGGAGGGAGGAGGTGATATTAATGAAAGAAGGAGGGAGAGTGGAGGGGTTGGTTTAGGTGGGGAAAGAAGAAGGAAGTGGGGAGGAGAGGGAGGAGTGGGGAAGAGAGGAGAGGAGAGGAGAGGAAAGGAGAAGAGGAGAGGAGAGGAGAGGAGAGGAAAGGAGAAGAGAAGAGGGGAGAGGAAAGGAGAAGAGAAGAGGGGAGAGAAAAAGAGGAAAGTCGAAGAGAAAGTGAATAATGCTGCAGATTGTAAAAGGGGAGAGTGGTATAAAAGATAGAAAGAGAAATGAAAGGAGAAAGAAGTAGTACGTACAGAGTGGAAGAAGAAAATGGAGGGGATAGGAGAAAGACAGCTAGGGAGAGAGTAGGAGAGAGGATAATCGAAGTGAGAGTAAAATAAAAGCGGGAGGAGAGGAGAGAAAAAAAATCGAGGAGGGGAAGAGAGGTAAGAGGGAGTTTCAGAGAGAGGAGAAGAAAAGAGGGGAAGAGAAAGAAAAGAAGGGAAAACTAGAGAGACGGAAAGAGAGAGAAAACAAAAAGAGGAAAATATAATGGAAGCCAAAGAGAAAGAAAAGAAGGGAAAACTAGAGAGACGGAGAAAGAGAGAGAAAACAAAAGAAGGAAAATATATGGAAGCCAGAGTAAAAAAAGAAGGAAATAGATTAAAAAGAGTATGAAAAGATGGAAATAGATTAAAAGAGTAAAAAAGATGGAAATAGATTAAAAAGGGAATGACAAATGGATAAAAATGAGCAGGGGGACGGTAAGAAGGAAAAGGAAAAGTGACGACAAATGGATGAAAAAAAAGGAAAAAAAGTAAGAATGAAGGGAATAAAGACTGTAATAAAGAAGGGAATGGAGGAGACTGCAAGAAAGAAAGAGAGGGATGGGGGAAACTGTACGAAAGAAGGGAATGGAGGAGATTGTAAGAAAGAAGGGAATGGAAGAGACTATAATAAAGAAGGGAATGGAAGAGACTATAAGAAAGAAGGGAATGGAGGAGACGGTAAGAAAGAAGGGGATGGAAGAGAAGGTAAGAAAGAAGGGGATGGAAGAGAAGGTAAGAAAGAAAGAAGAGAAGTGATAACCCTGTATAAAGACCACAGAGACCTTATGTTGCGAGGCCAGGCATGGGTGTGGTATGGCCCTAACACCCCATGGCAAGATATTGAACCCCATAAAGGAGGAGAGAAGTGGATGGTTAAAGACAAGGCACCCCACCCCACCCCCCTCTACTACCCTCCCCACTCCCTACCCTATACTCCCCTCCACCAACCCTCCTCCACTCCCCACCCACAACTCCCCACCTTTACCCACCCCCGACACACACACTCCCCACCTTTACCCCCCCACACACACACTCCCCACCTTTACCCCACACACACACACACTCCCACCTTCAACTCCCCACCTTTACCACACACACACACACACACACTCCCCACCTTCACGACCACTCCCAACTCCCCACCGGCCAAGGGAAGTGGAGGAGTGGAAGAGATAGAAAGATCACCTTGCGGGATAACAATCATTACGAGTGATGTTGGTGAAGAGAAAGAACGGAAGGGAAAAAAATAAGAGTGTGTGGGGTGGGGTGGGGTGATGATGAGGGGATACGAGAAATAAGATTAAAGTGGTGTGAGGTGAGGTGAGGTGAGGGGGCGAACGACAGCTGAAGTAGAACCAAAGGAAGGGGATGGGAAGGGAAGGGAAAGTAATCTATATGAAAAACAACATGAGTGAAAGGAGAACTGGAAACGGAGGCATAGGTTAAGCAAAGGCAGGAAGGAGGTAAAAGAAAAGAAGATACAAGTGAAGAGCACAACTACAACAACAACAATAATAATAATAAAACAGAGTATAGATAATGTAGGAGGAGTAACGTAGGAGATGAGGAAAGGGGAAGAGAAGAGTTTGGGATGGTACAACACAAAATGTAATGATGAGAAGGAAAGAAAATATAATAAGTAGGATTGAGGGACACCAGGAGGAAAAGGGAAGGGAGGTGGGAGGGAAGGAGTAAAGGGAGGTGGGAGGGAAGAAAGGAAGAGAGGTGGGAGGGAAGGAGTGAAGGAGGTTTGGAGGGAAGGAGTGAAGGGAGGTGGGAGGGAATAAGGAAAGGGAGGGAAGAAGGGAAGGGATGTGGGAGGGAAGGAGTGAAAGTATATGGAAGAAGGGGAAGGGAGGTGGGAGGGAAGGGATGTGGGAGGGAAGGAGTGAAAGTATATGGAAGAAGGGAAGAGAGGTGGGAGGGAAGGAGTGAAGGAAGGTATAGAACGGAAGGACATGGTGGTTAGGAGGAGAGAAAACAGAAAAGGAGGGGAAAGGGGATAGAGAATGAAGATGAAAAAAAGGAGAATCATGCAAAAGAAAGAGAAAGAGGAAAGAAGCAAAAGAGGAAGAGGAAAAAGAAGCGAAAGGGGAATGCATGCAGTAGGAAGAGGAAAGGAAAACACTTATATAGAGGAGAGGGAGAAGAGATAAAAAAAAGGAGACGAGGAGAGGAGGAAGGGAGGGGAGAAATTGAGAAGAACTGGGGTGCAGGAAATGAGATAAATGAATAATGAAAGGGGAGGAATAAGGGAAGGGGAGACGCAAAGAGGAGGAAATGATAACAAAGTAAAAAAAAAAAAAAAAAAAAAAAAAAAAAACAGAAAGCAGAAAGAGGCGGAGTACAGAATATAAAAACAAAAACAAAAATATGAATGAAGTAAAGGGATGAGGAGAAAAATAATAAGAAACAAGAAAGGATAGAACTGAAAAGGTCTGATGATGAAAGGGAGTGAGCGAGAAAGTAACGAAAGAAAATTGGGAGAATATATTGAAGAGTTTTGAGATGGGGAAAACGAGAGGTAACGAGAATGAAATCAGAGGGTGTGTGTGTGTGTGTGTGTGTGTGTGTGTGTGTGTGTGTGTGTGTGTGTGGGAGTTGGGGGGAGGGGGGGAGGGCAAGAAAGAATGAATAAAAAGGAAAATGTAGATATAACAAAACTTGGATGGAAAACTCACAGAATGATGGAAGGAGAGAGAGAGAGAGAGAGAGAGAGAGAGAGAGAGAGAGAGAGAGAGAGAAGTAATGGAGAAGGAATAATCAGAGAAATGAGAACGTTAATGAATGAGTAATAAAACGAAAAGAATGGAGAGAGAGAGAGAGAGAGAGAGAGAGAGAGAGTTACAAGGAGTTACAAGGACAAGTAGCACTCAAAAGGTCTTACGACCCATACCAAGGAGGTACCGTAGGTGTAGTAGTAGTTGCTAACTAATAGTGAGAGATAAAGTATAGTAAAGAGAAGGCTCTCCCCACCCACCTCTCCCACCCGCATTGCGGGTATGGAAATGGAAATGTACCTAACCCGGGGAAAAAAGGCCGGACTAGAAATTTTTGTACAGGAAAGGAGGAAACAATCCCTATAACTCTACCACGCTTGGCAGAACTTTGTCTAACTGTTTCTTGAACTGTTCTATCGATGAACTATCAACTACCTCTGCTGGTAGCTGATTCCAGACATTGCAGATTTTATATGTGAAGAAATTACCTAACGTATTATGGCGGAAGCGTTTCAAGTCTAGTTTCCATCCATGGTTTCTAGTTGCATTAGTGTTTAAGCTAAACAGGCACTGATAATCAATGTTTTCATA
The DNA here is from genome assembly GCA_034508575.1 of Petrolisthes manimaculis. Classification (NCBI taxonomy): domain Eukaryota; kingdom Metazoa; phylum Arthropoda; class Malacostraca; order Decapoda; family Porcellanidae; genus Petrolisthes; species Petrolisthes manimaculis. The sequence continues at coordinate 28,591 of JAWZYT010003460.1, read as the reverse complement.
TCCACGAAGGATTTTGAAAACTTCATTAGTTGACCTCTCAAGCGTCTGGTCTCTAATGAGAAGAGACCTAGTGCCTGCAGCCTCTCTGGTAGCCCATGTGTCTAATTGATGGATCAGTTTGGTGGCCCTAGCCTGGACTCTCTCAAGCCTCGCAATGTCTTTCTTGAGAGTCGGCGACAGAACTGCACAGCATATTCCAGATGTGGCCGAACCAAAGAATTGTACAGAGTGAGGACTATCTCTTTATTTCTAATCTAAATTGCCTCTTTATATAACCAAGAAGCCTCTGGGCTTTCTTCTCTACTGCGAGGCACTGCTTGGAGAATTTGAGGTCACTGCTGATCACTGCTGAGAGAGGTCACTGCTGAGAGAGAGAGAGAGAGAGAGAGAGAGAGAGAGAGAGAGAGAGAGAGAGAGAGAGAGAGAGAGAGAGAGAGAGAGAGAGAGAGAGAGAGAGAGAGAGAGAATGATAAGGGGGAAATTGAAAGAGAATGAGAGGGGAGACGAGAGGAAGAGAGGGGAAGTAATGAGAGGGGAAATGAGAGGGGGAGGAAATAAAAGAATGAGAGAGAGAGAGAGAGAGAGAGAGAGAGAGAGAGAGAGAGAGAGAGAGAGAAAGAGAGGAAGTCATTAACGTGGCAGGTGATGAATCATAAGGTGGATGGATGGATGGATGGATGAAGGAAAATAGTAGATGGATGGATGGATGGATGAAGGAAAAGAGTGGATGGATGGATGGATGAAGGAAAATAAGAGCAGATAGATGGATGGATGGATGGATGAAAGAAAAGAAGAGTAGATATATGGATGGATGGATGGATGGATGGAGGAAAGTAAAGGGTAGATAGATGGATGGAGGCAGGGAGGGAAAAAAAAGGGTGGATGGAAGGAGAAAAGAATAATTGGATGGATGGAAGGAGAGAAGGATGAGTGAATGGAAGGAAAGAAGAATAAATAAACAGATGGAAAGACGAATGAATGGAATATATTTTGACTATAACTGGATGAGTAAATAAATGAATGAATGAATGAATGAATGAATGAATGAATAAATACAAGAAGGGACCCAAGGACGACTGAATACATACAAGAAGAATAAATTACTCACTCCTTCACTCACTGCTCAAATGAATAATGAAGATGGACTCAAATGAATTATTATTTAGCGCTTGAAATATTTAACGCATGAATGAGCGAGTGGTCGGGATAATTAAACACACACACACACACACACACACACACACACACACACACACACACACACACACACACACACACACACACACACACACACATAAAATGTATATGTATAGTGGAAGATATGATTCGACTTGTAAGAATGGGGTGAAAGAGGAAAAGAAAATATTGATGAAAAGGAAGTACAAGGAATGAAGGAACGAAGAGAATGAAGGAAAAATAAAGAAATAAAATGAAGAAACTAGTGACAGAAGAATGAAGACAGAAGGAATGGAATGGTGAAGGAAGGAAGGAAGGAAGGAAGGAAGGAAGGAAGGAAGGAAGGAAGGAAGGAAGGAAGGAAGGAAGGAAGGAAGGAAGGAAACAGAAGTAAAGAGGAAAGGATTACACGAGATGAGAGGACTGAAGGAGGAGTGATAAAAGTACAGAACAAAGAGAGGAGAGGAGAAGGAAAGGATAAGACTATCAAATGTGTGAAAGAGAAGTGAGAAATGAAATGAAATGAGTGAACGAAAGAAGAGAAGGAAGGACAAATGTGAGAAAAGAGTATAATGAGAATTGAATGAAGGAATGAAGGGGAGAGAGTAAACCAGTGTGTACATGATTGAAGAAAGTCGAGAAGTAAAAGAAGAATTATAATAATAAATAAAATGAAGAAAGACACAGAAATTGAATAATGAAGGAACACTGTGTCAAAGAAAAGTGAGAAATGAATGAATGAATGAATGAAAGGGAGAGTGAGTGAATGAATGAATGAAGAAAGGAAAACGTGACGTGTAAAAAAAGAACAAATAAATGAAAGGAAAATGAATGAAGAAAGGAAGGCGTGACGTGTCAAAGAAGGATGAATAACTGAATGAGTGAAAGGGAGATTGAGTTAATGAATGAAGAAAGGAAGACGCGACGTGTGAAAGAAGGATAAATAACTGAATGAGTGAAGGAAGGAGGAAGCGAGGAATGATTACTCACCATCGATCTTCAATCATTGTTAATATCCCCCTGTGAGTATGGAAAATTAACTCAGATAGTGTGGATGGCATAGAGGGAGTGAAAGGGATGGGTGGATGAGGGAGTAAGTTAAATGTACAGTAGGGTGGATGAGGGAATGAGTTAAAATGTAGGGTAGAGTGAAAGGGATGGGTGGATGAGGGAGTTAATATATAGGATGAATGTGAAAGGGATGGATGGATGAATGAGTGAGTTTAAATGTAAAGTGGATGTGAAAGGTATGGGTGAATGAGTGAGTTAATATATAGGATGGATGTGAAAGGGATGGATGGGTGGATAAGTTAGTTAAAATGAAGGGTGGATGTGAAAAAGATGGGTGGATGAGTGAGTTTAAATGTAAAGTGGATGTGAAAAAGATGGGTGAATAAGTGAGTTAATATATAGGATGGATGGGTAAAAGACGAAGATAAGTGGATGTGTGAGTCAAGTGGATGAAGTGACTGCAATAAGTTGATAAACGAGAAGATAGAAGTGAAGGAAGAAGTGAGTAAAGTAGGAAGAAGAGATGGATGAGTAAATGAAGACGAGTAGATAGATGGAATGGACGAATGAATAAAACAAAGTGTGTGTGTGTATGAGTGGATGATGAAAGAGGGTGGATACAATAGGTGGATGAAAAGAACCCGAGGGAAAGGGATGACGTGAGAATTAATGTATTCACGCAAGGAAGGTGAATAGGTTTTGGATGAAGATGATGGATGGAGGGACTGATAATATACGGCAGTCGACGGAAGGAAGGAAGGAAGAAATTAATGGAAAGATGGATGGATGGATGGATGGATGGATGGATGGATGGATGGATGGATGGATGGATGGATGGATGGATGGATGGATGGATGGATGGATAGTTTGGGAAAATAATTATATATGTTATTGACGTAGGTTAGAAAAAGAGAATGAAAAAGGCGAATAGTTTTTTAAATTATGTTAGTGAAGTGGGTTGGAAAAAGAGAATGAAAAAGGAGAATAGTTTGGGAAAATATGTTATCGAAGTGGGTTGGAAAAGAGAGAATGAAAAAGGAGAATAGTTTGGGAAAATGTGTTATCGAAGTGGGTGGGAAAAGTCGAAGGGTGATTGATAATTATAGAAAAAGTATTAACGAGGTGGATTGGAAAAGAGGGAATGAGGAAGGTGGATAACAAAACCTTCGTGTGCTGACTGTATGTTAAGGTGATAGTATACTTTTGGTGCATTGGGGTGCCTTGATTCCTCCAAAGTATGCCAGGAAACAGGACCAAATGAACAAAAATAAGGTGTTCTGTTGCTGGGAATAGTTTGGAGGAATCAGTTGCTCCAGATTTACCAAACATTATACATCCCCCTTAATTAAACCAGGCAAGGGTGGAATTATGTGGATAAGAATGAACACTGTCGGGTAAGGTGGATTGTTGGGGGTAGACTATATTATTGTGGATGATGAGTGGATGGACCTAAAATGGGATGAATGGGAAAGGTAAAACAAAAAAACAAAAACAAAAATACCGGATGATATTTTTTGTTGTGCACGAAGTAAAGGCCAAATGAATATTGATAAATGAAACTCTATGAAAATGTACAAAACAAAAACGAAATACGAATCAATAAATAATCCAAACTTTGAAAAAATATATACATAAATAAATAAAACAAAAGTTGAAATTTATTTAAAATGTATATAAAATAAACAAAAGCAAAATGTATGAAAGTTAAATAATCCTCATGTTTACCAATTTTGCTGCAAAAACAAAATGAAAATATTATTCGTGTTCTCTATATATTTATTCTTATTCCAAGCCCCCACATCTCCCCTTCCCTTCCCTAACTTTAAAATATATTTCATATACGTTTTTAACCTTGTAACTTAAGGGGGGATTGGGGGGAGTGGGGATGAACTTAAGGGGTGGCAGGATAGGAAGGCTCACTCAACACGTCTGAACCTCACACATAAACTGAGCCTTGTACCTCCCTGCCACAGAGGCCAAAACTAACATCTGGGGACCTCTCGGATACGTCCCGTGTTCAAAGGCTCAGAGACGTGGGGGGAAAAAAACTTAGGATTGAAGTTTTTTCGTTCTTTCTTCCTTTCTTTTCGTAGCTCTTAGGATGAAAGCTCTCCCTGAATTTTCCCAACCCTTTTTTCCCCCTCGGCAAAAAAGAAACCAAAAGAACTTAATCGTAAAGTTTCACCCAAATTCCTTCCCTTCCACAATCATTCCCTTTCATCCCTTCATGCGATTCCAAGCCAGGGAAGGGAAGGGAAGGGAAGGGAAGGGAAGAGAACGGGACCTTCGGCAGGGCAGGAGGAGAGTAGGATGGGGCTCACAACAATTTCGGGTTTAAACTAAAATAGCCTAAAGGTGAACTGGGCGAACGCAGTCCCTTCTCTCACTTTAAGCCCGGCCCCTCTTCCCCTTCCCTTCCCTTCCCTTCCCTTCTCTCCTTGATCGGGGATCCAATTTCGAAGCCCCCTGGATCAAATTGGTTAACGCCCCCCACTCCCCCCTCCCAGGGTTGCCATGACGACAACAACGAGTGATCGATGCCTCGTCCTCCTCCCTTCCCTCCAAACTTTCAACGACGAAGTTATCTCGAGTTCTGAGTTCCTGGGAGAGTGAACGCGAGCTCTCCCCTTCACTTCACCCCAGAACATGGCCCTCCTCCAACACTTCAGGAACCCCAAGCGTTCTTTCTCCCCTTCCCTTCCCTTCATCCTCCTTCCCTCGCCCTTCTCCTCTATTGTTCTCCACGTCGCCGCGTCCCAAGCCAGAGGCGCCGTGAGATCCTCTGGGAAAGCCTGGCAACCCACCTCGCCCCCAACACAACCCCTGCTACAAAGGGACGACGCGTGGGGTTGCTTGGGAAAACAGCCTGGGAGGTTCCGGGGAGGTACGCGCTCAAAAATATTAAAGATTAGGGCTGCCGTAAAAGTAATGTTAGCAATTTGGGAAGTTCAGTCCGGCCTTATTAGTTTCCCTGCTCTGTGATTGGCTGGCAGCTCCTGCTCCCTGGCACGCGATTGGCTGAGCTGGAGCCCAGACCACGCCCCTTTCTGCTTCCCATTGGCTAGAATTCCCATTACGAGGTTGACCATTATTTTCGTGCCCTTATTGAACATGTCCATGTTTTATTCAGGAAGAAAATATTCCAACAACAAAAGAAAATAAGAAGAAAAAACCTCCTGAATTATCTTGGTTAGAAAATATCTAAAATTTTCCTGAGCTCAGGTGGAATACAAGGCCAGCCAGCACTCCTGTGACTCTTGAAAAACCTTCTCCTGCTATTCATTTTTCTTCATTCTTCAAGAGTCATTACAGTCAGACTGAAGACAGATGAAGCCGGTGTTGAGATGAAGGGGTTGTAGTCTCCCTCTTCAACAACTTCACTCCTCAACCTACTCTTGGTCTGCTAAGGCTGGCAGAGTGCTTGGGGTTGTGGGAGTGAAGGGTGGCCCTTGAGACAGAAGGGTGGCAGGCACGGTGGCAGGCAGGACTGTTCCCAACCCCGGAGAAGGATCAATATGCCTCCCGACACCGTCATTTGTCTGTCGGGAAGGTCGGGTGCCGCCTCCCCCCAACATGGCCTCCGTCGGGGCGCTCCGTCGGGGTGTTGTCGTGGCACCCCAGCCTGCCTGAGCCCTCCCGCCTGCCTGCCTTGCCTCCCTGCCTCGCCTGCCGCTTACCCCTGCTTCCTCAATCTACTTCGGCTGCTCCTGCTTTCTTTACTTTTGTTCCTGCTGTTTGTTTCTCCTCCTTATTTTGTTGTTTTTTTGCTGCACCATTATGTTTTCATTACTATTCTTGTTGTTGATACGACCTGCTTCACCTCCTACCATCCTTCCCAGTATGTTGCTTCCCTTCCTATTCCATTGCCTTGTCCACCTTCTTTACTGTTCTCTTAAAGTACTGATGGCGTTGTATCCTGCTTCCTTCACCCTGTTAAAGTCGTCTGTCAATGCCGTTCTCCTTATCTGTCCCTGCTGCCTGCCGTTTTATCCTTTCTGCTACCATTATTACCGACACACCACCACCACCACCACCACCTCCTCCTCCTCCTACTACTACTACTATTATTACTACTACTACTACTACTACTACTACTACTACTACTACTACTACTACTACTACTACTACTACTACTGCTGGGGTTGCGAATCATGTTTCACTTACAACAGACTACATTCACTCTCCTCTCACTGTTGCTGATTCCGCTATTGTTGTTATTATTATTACTGCTTCTAATGTACTGCTGTTATGGTTGTTGCTCCTGCTACTGCTGATGTTATAACTACTTTTGCTACTGCTGTTATTATTGCTGCTTCTACTGCTGTTGTTATTGGTACTGCTGTTATCGTTGCTGTTTCTGCTGTCGTTGTTATTATTACTGCTTTTGGTACTGATGTCGTTATTTCTGCTTCTACTATATAATGCTGATATTATTGCTGTTCCTACTACTGCAGTCATTGTTGGTTCTGCTGCACCTGCTGTTGTTGTTGTGCTTTTGTACAGCTTTGGACGCTATTGTTGCTGTTGTTGCCAGTCATGTTGCTTTTGTTCTGTTTTCTTTGCTCATGCGGGTACTGCTGTAACTATGCTCTCTCTCTCTCTCTCTCTCTCTCTCTCTCTCTCTCTCTCTCTCTGTATATGAGTGTTCCCTCTTACTCATGTAGTTTTCCACTGTTCCTAGCAACTTCAATACCTTGCTCCCGCTCATCACTCAAGGTCTAAACCATCAGGCTCCTCCTCCTCTTCCTCCTCCTCCTCCTCCTTCTACTACTCCTACTACTCTTCTTCTTCTCCTCCTCCTCCTCCTCCTCCTCCTCCTTCTACTACTCTTCTCCTCCTCCTCTTCCTCCTCCTCCTCCTCCTCCTACTACTACTCCTCTTCTTCCTCCTCCTCCTCCTCCTCCTCCTCCTCCTCCTCCTCCTCCTCCTTCTCCTCCTCCTCCTCCTCCTCTGCTGAATGTCTTGTTTACACTGGCTGCTGTAAACACACAACTCCGGCTGTCTTTCTGAGTCATCTAACTCAACGCCTTACATTGCTACCACTCCTAACCCAACCTGACCTAACCTATAGTGCTGGTGACACTTGCAGGCTGTTGTTACGTTAAGTTCACCTCGACCCATAACTCTTGCTCGGATGTGAAGCTTGCTCGGCTGTTACGTTACATGCACATCACCCCGGAACACTTGCTCGGCTGTTACGTTACATTCACATCACCCCATAACACTTGCTCGGCTGTTTCGTTTAGTTTCGTTCACTTTGTGTGTCTTTCCTCTGCCTTTCCCTGCCGCCTCTTCCCTCCACTTCAGTTCCTCTTTCTTTGATCCTCCTCCTGTGTCTCTTGAATCATCACGCTCTCTCTGCATTCTCGCATCTCTTTCTCATCTCCTCACATCCTCATTTACCTCCTGATTTTTTCCCTTGTTTCTCTCGTCTCCTTCCCACATTCCCTTGACTAACTTACTCTCACATTCTTCTTCCCTTCCTTTCCTCCTCTTTCTTCTTCCCCTATTCCCTTCCTCCACTTTTATTTTGCAAGGCTCATTAATTTCTCTGAATCATTTACAGTCTTATCTTAAAAACAACACAATTTACTTCTCCTTCCTCGACTACAACAACCACTTACACCGAAGCTACTTAAAAATCTTCCTTCTCTTACTCCTCCAAACTTTTCCTCAATCTTACTCTTCCTCCTCCTGTTGCTGTTGCTGTTGTTGCTGTTGTTGCTGCACTCTTAAACCCTCCCTCCTTCAAACTCTCTTACATCCCCCTCTTACTTTAATCTTTTTACCCTGTAGATCCACGCAACTCCTCCTCCTCCTCCTCCTCCTCCTCTTACCCTTGTTACTCCATCTAGAGTCTACATTCAACTTTTCCATATATAAACTCCCCTTGCTCCACAACTTATCCATATATAAACTCCCCTTGCTTCACAACTTCTCCCTCTACTTTCAACTTCTCCATATATATACTCCTCTCGCTACACAACTTATCCCTGGCATTTTCCTCTTCCTCCTGCACCTCTTACACTCGACTCTTCTCAACCTTGTCTCGTTCCTCTTACTTCTTTTCTTTTTCCTCTCGTATCCACTCGTGTTTTCTCGGCCCAGTTTCTCTTGCCTCTTTTACCTCTCATTCTCAATTTATTCTCCCTTTTATTCCTTTCCTCGTCTTAATTAAGGTATGTTATTCTTTTCACTTATTTTTTTTTTTACTTCCATCCTTACTACTACTATAAGTCTGCCTGTTTATTATTATCTTCTGTTCCCTACTACTTCTCTACCTTCTATTCCTCCTCCTTAGCTATGTCATTTATCGCTGCCTCTCCTTTCTCTCTTCTTTTCTACTTCTTCGTAGTTTCCCCTTCCTTCCTTCCTTCCTTCCTTCTCGACTCCATTCTTCTCTTTTGACTCACAAACTTTGGCTCCCTTGTCTTCCTCCACCTCCTTCCCCTCCTTCACTTCCTTCCTCTTCCTTCTTCACCGCAGCAACTTCCCCATCCTCACCTCCTCATCATCATCCTCCTCCTCCTCCTCCATGTCCTCTCCAACCAAGCCCTCCTTCTCATGTACTCCTCTTCCTCCCCCTCCTCCTCCTCCTCCCCCTCCAAGTCCTCTCTAACCAGGCCCTCCTCCTCCTCCTCCTCACCTGCTCCTCGACACCTCACACTCCAACTTCCTTCGAGAGTACAAGGTCACCTGGACGTCCCTGATCAATAGGACCCACGGTGACCAGAACACACACACACACACACACACACACACACACACACACACACACACACACACACACACACACACACACATATCACGCTGTTGGTGTAAGAGTATATGACTTACTTGTTTTGGGGACCGAATTCACATCACACACACACACAATTTTTCTTGGTATTTCACGTAGCAACTGCAACTCTCTCTCTGTCTCTCTCTCTCTGTCTCTCTCTCACATGACCTCTTGCCATGCACATACTGTAAAGCTCCTGACTTCTCACGTAATTACAACACACACACACACACACACACACACACACACACACACACACACACACACACACACACACACACGTAAGCTTTTGCAATCTAAGAGCAAAACAATCGCACGCTCACATCATAAGACCCTGTAATCTCACGTAATCAAACAGGAACACACACACACACACAAGTACACACACACAATCTCACACGTACATACGAACGCAAACTCACACATACACACCAACCCCAACTCACAATGACAAAAACACACACACACACACACACAGGCTCAAACAAGCATATGCAAACCAACTCACACAGGTACTACACATATGCAAATTCAACACACGCACACACACACACACACACACATCTGCAAACTCATTGACACACACGTACACACACGCACACAAATTCACACTGGTACATATGCACTCAACCTGACTTATGACGCGCACGCTAAAGAAAGCACAACGATATCAACACACACACACACAAAAAAAAAAAAAAAAAAAAAAAAAAAAAAAATATACGGGGTCATATATACATCTCCAAGGTCATTATCGTCTTGAACACCCGACTCAATGAATAAAAAAAAAAATTACATTACCTGAGTGCATAATATTATATCTTGTTCTGTCCCTTTTCGTCCCTCAACCCACCAACCAACCAAGTACTCCACTGTGGGGGTCATTTATAATTCTGTCCTGATCCGAGACACAACAGGAATCTCTATATACCCACCTTGTAACCTCGTATATCCCACTCCACCCGAATCAATTCAGTTGGTAGACATTCATATTGTGCCTCGGCTCAGGACAGAATTATTGACCCCCAGTGCATGTAGTACCTTCCTTCCTTCCTTCCTTCCTTCCTTCCTTCCTTCCTTCCTTTCTTTCTTTCTTTCTTTCTTTCTTTCTTTCTTTCTTTCTTTCTTTCTTTCTTTCTTTCTTTCTTTCTTTCTTCCTTCCTTCCTTCGCCCTAACTCTTAAGGGGAAAGTTTTGTGTTGGTAATTCTGGAGCAACTGAATCCTCCAAACGATTCCAAGCAACAGAACACCATTATTTTTGCTCTTCTGGTCCTGTTTCCTAGAATAATTTGGAGGTATCTGGACACATCAATGTACCAAAAAAGAATTACCACCTTAAACAACACTGACGACGAGTGGGCTGGCTGGCTTTCACTCTTCCAAGCTATTTACATAAGCTATATTTTCATCATTGTATTGTTCATCACTGTATATTGTTACGGTGTGACATCTTCACGGACAAGAGCAACACTGAGGAAGAGGAACAACGGATTCATTCTCCTATGTTCATGTAGATGTGAGCCCTCCTAAGGGAGAACTCACATCTAAAATTGTAACGGGGATGTTACGGTGTGACATCTTCACTATGTCACATCGTAGTGCATTTAGGTTTTACCGTCACATCTCCACTAGTAGGTGAAGATGTGAATAGTAGTCCATTTAGATGAAGACATCTCTACTATTAAGTAGAAGATGTCTATTTGTATTTCATTCTATTCCTGTTATTCCAGGCTAGCTCAGAACGAGTTAAGGTCTAGGAGTAATGTAACAGGAATAATAATAAGAATAATAATAATAATAAGAATCACGAAAATATAATATAAAAGACAATAAAGCTATACAAGAGCTATAAAGTGTCTGATTCCTTGATCTTCTCCCCCACCAAGAGATCTGATTACGACGGGCCGTAACAATATATAAACTCCCCAGCAATGGTAAATATAGACAAATTCTTTCCACAACCACAGGAAAAAACTCTCTAATGTTGATATGAGTTACTAGTATGAACAAGAGATACAATTACAGAAAAGAACGTGAGGGGAAGTGAGATGTGATAGCATGGGAGGACTCTGCAATAAGACAGGGAAGAGGATGAGAGACCACGTGGACTTGGGAAGATGCATGGGATGATGGTTAAGGAATCAAAAGAGTTGAGAAATGGGGGCGAACGAGGTCCGAGAGGATAAAGGGACACGGGACTGAGAAGATGAAACTATGGGATTAAACGGAGAAGAAGGAGGATTAGAATGACATAACCTGGAAATCGGTTCAGGAGGTCTGATGATTGCAAATGGCAGATGGTAGAAAAGTGGGAGGATTGAAGGACATGAAGATAAGAAACTAACAAACTGATGGGAAAACCGTGAGCCTGTGAACAAAGAAGAAATTGAGAAAAATCAAAGAGTATTGAGGAAAATGCTATAGGTTTGTAGAAGGGCTCCTGATATCACAAAAGAAATAGGAGGAACTGGGAAGATAAGAGATGTGAGGTAAGCAAGAAAACTACATGGGGTTATTTGGAATATATTTTAAAGTTAGAATGGAAGTGGGACGGATCCCTGAGTCTGCAAAGAGTTTCCCAATGCAAGTGTTGCCAGCTGACGACACACCTGAACACTCGTTTGATTACCCCCACGTGCTGCTTGATTCAGGGGTTGTGTGAATGCTGAAAGTGAAAGATGATACGTGTGTGTGTGTGTGTGTGTGTGTGTGTGTGTGTGTGTGTGTGATAAAGCTTGTGAGTGAGTGTGTGTGATTGTGATGACTGAAATTATCTGAAATTAAAGGAAGGTAAGAGGCGACAGCTGTGTAGCTTTTCATGTGTTTGTATCAATGAGTATATTTTGGTATGGTGGTGTAGTTTCTTTTCCCATCGGTTTCTCTCCACTCTTTTCTAACTTTTGCTCTCACCTCCTCTTCATTATCTTCCCCCTTCTCCTCCTCTTCCTCTTCATTCTCTTCCCCCTTCTCCTCCTCCTCCTCTTCATTCTCTTCCCCCTTCTCCTCCTCCTCCCCTTCATTCTCTTCCCCCTTCTCCTCCTCCTCCTCCTCTTCATTCTCTTCCACCTTCTCCTCCTCCTCTTCATCCTCTTTCCCCTGCTTCTCCTCCTCCTCCTCCTCTTCATCATCTTTCCCCTGCTTCTCCTCCTCCTCCTCTTCCCTCTAGCATAATTTTTCCAACTTTCCTTTTTCCAATTATACTTTTCCCTCCTCCTTTCTGTCTTCCTCTACTCCTCCTTCCAGCTTTCTTTCCTCTTTTCATCATCACCCTTCTCCATCACCTCTCTTTCCTCCTCCACCTCCACTACTTTCCTCATCCACCACCACTTCAATCCTCCTCCACCATCTCCCTTTCCTCTATCACCTCTCTATCCTCCACCACCACTTCTTACCTCCACCACCATCTTTTTCCTCCTCCACCACCAACTACTTTCCTCCTCCTCCTCCACCTCTTGTTTCCTCCACCACCACCTCTTCTTTCGTCCTCCACCACCACTTCTTTCCTCCTGAGAGTACCCACTGCAGTACACACTCATCCCACAACCTCCCTGCATCCCTCCCTCCCTCCCTCCCTGCCTCCTCACTCACTCACTCTGCCCTTGAACTTCCCTCCCTGTCCTTGAACCTGTCCCCCTCTATGTCTGTACACGTTCCCCCTCTCTATGTCTGTACACGTTCCCCCTCTCTATGTCTGTACACGTTTCCTCTCTCTATGTCTGTACACGTTTCCTCTCTCTATGTCTGTACACGTTTCCTCTCTATCCCTCCACTCAATATCAGAACTTCAAAACCTGTCCTTGCATAACAGTTCAATTTGTCCCTCCTTGATGTACACGTCCTTATAGGGATGGAATACTTTTGGTACACTGGAGCACCTTCATTCCTGCAAAGTATGTCAGAAAACGGGACCAGTTTAAGGGGGGAGTATAGTGTTGGTAAATCTGGAATAACATTACTGATTCCTCCAAACTATTCCAAACAACAGGCTACCATTACTTATTTTTGTCAATCTGTTCCTGTTACTTGGCATACTTTGGAGGAATCAAGGCGCTCCAATATACCAAAAATATACTCTCCCCTTATCAAAAATAATTGTGGCCTGTTGTTGCTTGGAATAATTTGGAGGAATCGGTTCATACAGATTTACCAACACTGCACTAACCCCCATAAAACTGTTAATCCAAGAGCCCAGATCAAATAACCACTGGTTCTAAGATTGTTAGTTTAGTATTGATCTTTGGTATTGATCTTCTAACCTGTCATAGCCATCCTGACTCACTCTCTGTTGATCACTAAATGTGCTAAATGTCACTAAAATGTCCTAAATATTGATCACTAAATAAATGTTCATGGCCCTAAAACGTTCTCTTGTGGTCGAATTATATGAAAGGCTATAATATTGATTTCTCCAACTTATGCCACGAAACAGACAACTTCAGTAAAGGAGAAGGGGGATATGTTTATTAGCAATGTTTGGAGGAGTGACAAGAGACTACAGTACCTTTTTAATTATAACTTAACCAGGCCTCCGTAGATTCCTAACCAAACTTAACCCAATTTCCTCTGTAACTTCAAACGTCTCCTTCCTTCCTTAATACGTCCCCTTCCTTCCTTATGATGTTATTGTTTATTGTTTTAATTTGTGTGTAATTGTTTACTGGAAGTTAGAAGCTGTTTCTTAATATATAAACATATATTTACTGCTTACTAGCAGATAAAAGCAGTCAAATGTTTACTAGAGTCATCCCTATGTGGAAAGAAACTTATGTCCTCAATTGTACAGTAAGGTACCTACCAACCTGTTTCTTTAACCTTCCTCTGTCCTATGTCTTGCTGTGAATGTTCCCCTGTCTTTCAGCTCGCTTTCCACTCTGTATCTTTTATTTTATTTCTTTCCCACGTTAGTTTGCTCTCTCTCTCTCTCTCTCTCTCTCTCTCTCTCTCTCTCTCTCTCTCTCTCTCTCTCTCGCCACTTAAAAAATAATCTACATAGTGTAACTAATTATATAAGAGTGTAGTAACTCAGGTGTGCCAAATTAAAAGTCTGCCTGAAAATAGAGATTTGCCGTCTCCACTATCTATTACCATAGGAATTATTTCCACCCACACCTAGACGTAATGAGACTGATAATGATGGGGAATTATTTCTATGCAGAATCAACACACTGGTGGCCATATATTTTTTTGGTTATTTGTCTCTCGTTCGTCTGGCCGTTTTTCGGAGTTCGTTTTAGCTTGTGTGGCCAAGGAATAGAATTCCTTCGAATCCTCCAACAGTCTGAAGGTTGATCTCAGCAATTATATATATATATATATATATATATATATATATTTCACATGGATTTGGATGAATCATTGTTATCAAATAATGCAGTTTTTCATGTTTTCCTACACGAATATACTTTAATTTCTTTCCACATAATTTCTATCATACTTTTGTCCTATACTTGTATACACTGACTGGCTTTCATTCCCCCATAGTGTATGTTTCTAATTAATGCTTTTCATACATTATTTGTCTACGCATTGAGTTGTTCATACTCTGTATAAATAAATCTTGATATATCTCTCAATATACATTTAGCTAAATAGATACAGATAGCTAAATAGAGTAGTTGAAGAATGAGAAAGATAATGGTGGTGGATGTGAGGTGGAAGGAAGATCTCACCACGTCATTGGATCTGAACACTTGTTTACCTCCTGCACGTACGTGATGTGATGTTCCCGCCAAATTTTCGCGCCAAATCTTCCCACCACCGTTTCCAAATCTTTTCCAACATATTTTCCCACGAGTTTGGTTGAATTTCGTGTGTGTGGCGAAACTTTCCTGGTTGACACTATATCCTTTACTCATATTATATTCTTTTTTTGGCTAAAGGTGACAAACTCAAAATATCCACTTTTAAATAGTGCACAATACCTGGTGTAACCCTGTAATTAATAATCTGATGACTTTGGCAGAACACACACTTTACTATATAAGTTCTGTGATGTTTTTTTATTTACACGAATTGCTTTCCTTTCAGTCTATCCTATTAATTAAGTGGATAATTTATCTTTTGTTACATTGGAGCTACTCGATTCCTCCAAAGTATGCCATGAAACAGGACCAGAAGAGCAACAATAATGACGTTCTGTTGCTTGGAATAGTCTGGAGTATTCAGTTTACTCCAGAATTATCAACACAAATCTTCTCCCTTAAGGACCCTGTGATCGTGTATGAAAATTGGAGGCTTCTGATTCCTCCTACCTATGCCACGAAACAAGCTCCTTCCCTATAGATGGTGTTTCGTGGCAGTGTTTGAAGGGCTAATTTACCTCCAATTTTCTGACTACATCACAGGGTCCTTAACTAACTTGGCTCCTTCATTCCTATTAGTCTATCTTTTGTTCTATGTTATCTAATCTTTTTTTCCTGGTTTTCGTCCATCTTCTATTTAATGAAAGTAGATCGATTCTCCTCGCTATTCTTTTCTCTTTCGTCACTATTATTATTACAGTATTATTATTATTATTATTATTATTATTATTATTATTATTATTATTATTATTATTATTATTATTATTATTATTATTATTATTATTATTATTATTCATTTTTTTATTTTTTCTGACCGTTCCCCCTGCTCTTATTTCTTCATTATTACATTCACCAACAAATGAGACCAGGACCGTCCCTGATTTAATCAATTATCTACAAACACACAAGACTGTTTGTTTCTTTGTTCGGTTCAATTATTTTCTTTCATTTGAAGGATGTTGTTCTTAATCACACAACCCAAGTCTCTCTCTCTCTCTCTCTCTCTCTCTCTCTCTCTCTCTCTCTCTCTCTCTGACACGGGAACCCAACTTGAACGGCATTTGACACCATGAGGTTCAACAGTTGCCAAGCAAAGGTCAAAGGACATTATATGGCTTTAATTACACTCAGGGAAGGAGGAGGAGGAGGAGGAAGAGAAATGGAGGAGGTGGAGGAAGAGAAAGGGGAGGAGGTGGAGGAAGAGAAAAGGGAGGTGGAGGAGGAGGAGGAAGAGGATGGGAAGGATGAGAAAGAGGAAGGGAAGGAGAAGCAAGAGGAAGGGAAGGAGGAAGAAGGGAAGGAGGATGTGGAGGATGATGAGGCTACTGCATTCCCAATTTAAAGGTGTTTGAGAGAGTCTGCCTCAATGACTTTCTGGTGTAAGTAAGCTAGTTGACAGCAACATCACGACTGGTTAACAATCTAATGCTGCTTGTTACTCTGGACTTTATTACAATGTAATAAATGTACCAGTCCTTGGGACTGGTACAAATGATATAGTCGAGGGGAAACTTCACTGATTTCCATTCACTCGTAAAATACCTCAAGTTGTAAATACTACTTGTACTATTGTAAAACAAAAAGTGTGACAAAAAACAAACTGTCTTACTGTCTTACATGTGATGTAGTCAGAAAATTGGAGGTAAATGAGTCCTTCAAATATTGTCACAGAACACCACTTGTATGGAAAGAGCTT
This sequence comes from Petrolisthes manimaculis, assembly GCA_034508575.1. NCBI lineage: Eukaryota > Metazoa > Arthropoda > Malacostraca > Decapoda > Porcellanidae > Petrolisthes > Petrolisthes manimaculis. Next base: position 12,125 of record JAWZYT010003460.1, on the reverse strand, counting down.
GTTTCGTGATATAGTCGGAATGAATAGGAAACCTCCAATTCCCATACACGATCTCAGGGTCCTTAAAAAACTAAACAGTGATTATAGTCACGAAACCTCCACTCCTCGTCAACCATTCAGTATTCAACACCACAAACAGAGCATTTCGTAAGTTTAACAAAAGAACCAAATGTAACTATTGTGCCAAACAAACCCACAAGCACCCGGTTGATATTCAACCAATCACAAAAGAGGAATGGGCAGGTACGGGAGGTTATGATTGGTCGACTTGAGCCAGGCTCCCCCACCCCCTCACCCCCACCCCTTCACCTCTCAGCACCACAACAAACACAGCAGCGCCACCACCACGTATCCTTCCCAGACAAACGGTTTCGTAACTTCCTTGAGGCAACAACAACAAACAACACCAACAACAACAGTCTAAGGCAGGTGAGAATGACACTTATTCTTGAGCTTGTTTGAGCGTGTGGTTGGTTTTCTTCCTCAGTTTAGCTTCAATGTAAACCTTACGTTGTTCGGGTGCGTTACAGTACGATACGTTTTTCCATTGGTTTTCCGTGTAGGTTAGAAAACGTTTATAGAGACTGTCAAAACGTTTCAGCATAACACGATTCCCAATTTTCTTCAGTGACAAGGCACGGACGGGACCCAACACTTGCCGGTAACCATAGTAACACTGGCTTGACACAAACCTTGGCAACAACACCCGACACTGGCTGGCAACACCATTATTAACCTGAAGGCAAAGGACGTGTGGGTCGCAGAAGCTTCAGTCTTTATTTAACCTTTTCCCTTTAGGTGTGAGTCTGCCTTAAGAGAGTATAGGTAGTGCACTTTTTGGTACATTAGAGCGCCTTGAGTATGTAAGGATTATGTAAGTATGTAAGGAAACAGAAGCAGTTTAAGGACCCTATGTTGTAGTCAGAAAATTGAAGTTAAAACGAGTCCTTCAATTATTGCCACAAAACACACACCTATAGATAAAGGAGGTTGTTTCGTGGCATTGTCAGGAGGAATCAGAAGTCTCCAAATTTCATACACGATCACAGGGTCCTTAACATAAATAATGGTTCTTGGGAATAATTTGGACGAATCAATTGCTCCAGATTTACCAACACTACACCATCATCCCCTTCAGTAAACAGATAAAGCTACGGTTGCTGACAATAGCCTCTGCACTCAACACCACACTCGGAGAACAATGTAAACAATGTACAGTATCTACACACATATACCCGGGGTCCCTACAGGTAACCCCTTCAGTAGAAAACTTAGTAAGAAATATCACACACACACACACACACACACACACACACACACACACACACACACACTGACATATCGAGTATCAAGTAGTACAAATATAATGTTTTGGGTTTTTTCGATTTCTTAATATGATACAAACGTCACTGAGTCCCTCATTCATTATTGTGAGCGTCATCGTATTTTATTATATTGTGGAGGGAGTTGCTAGAAGCCGCCATGGCCTTCAGTAAGTGGCTTGTGATACAACTGAAGGCTTATTTATGATTCTTCCAAACTCCACCACTCACTAAACTTGAGGGGGTGCGGGAATAGTGGGACAGGCTTGGGGGGGTTTGGGGTGTGCGGGAATAGTATCGGCAACCTGTTTCTCGGAGTAGTCTGAAGGAAGCAAAAGCCTCCAATTCAACCCCTCCACCTCCAACACAGGCCTCTAAAGTAATGAAATATATTGTTTTTTCGACTGAACATCCCTCTGACAAACAAGTACCGGTGCGTCTTCATATTAATCAAGAGAATTAATCAAACTTTCACTTATTCCCCTCGCTGCTTTGGTCGTCAGTGGCGTGAGTACGTTTCGAAACTAAAGTTTATAATTATAAATTGCAATGAACGAACTGTACACTACTACTACTACTACTGGTACTACTACTACTACTACTCCTCGTACTTGACAACCACTACAACAATAACGACAACAACACTCGCCAGCAACAGCACACAATTCATTACCTACTTCACCAATCACTCGTGTCAATGTTATGAAACGCCCACGGTACACACACACACACACACACACACACACGAAACCAAAACACACACACACACACACACACACACAAGAGAAGAGTGCCTGATTAGGGTGGAGTAGGATGCGGGATAAGTTAGTTAATTAGTTAACTTGTAAGTGAGAGGCCCTGATTGAGTTAAGTAAGTTAGGGTAAGGTAGAGTAGGTAGGGTAAGGTAGAGTAGGTAGGGTAAGGTAGAGTAGGTAAGGAAGATAAACTCTGCTATCACTACTTCCTATGATTACGGCGGAGAGAGAGAGAGAGAGAGAGAGAGAGAGAGAGAGAGAGAGAGAGAGAGAGAGAGAGATCCTAATCTAACCTCCTTATCAAACCCAACCCAAGAGATAAGATTAGGAAGGGAAAGATAAAGAGAGAAAGCCTACCTTAACTATAACTAACTAACTTTACCTTTCTGTGGCTTATGGTGAGGCGGCAACTCCAGGTACAACAACACATACACACACACACACACAGCTCACAACAACCACTACTACTACTACACTACTCCTCCTCCTCCACCACCAACACCAACACTACCATTACCACCACAACCATCGCTGGCAACTCAACCACCACCACCACCACCACCAACACTGCCACCACTACCACCACCATCCTTATACCCTCCTCCTTCCCTCTCTCCCTCCCACCTTCCCTCCCTCCTGCTGTCTGCCTGCCTGCCTGCCTGTCTGTCTGTCTGTCTGCCTGCCTGCCTGCCTGCCTGCCTGCCTGCCTGCCTGCCTGCCTGCCTGCCTGCCTGCCTGCCTGCCTGCCTGCCTGCCTGCCTGCCTGCCTGCCCTTGCCCTTCTCCTCTCATCTCATCCCCCTCTTCCTACCTTACACCCCTCTCTCTCCCTCCTTCTCTCCATCCATGCTGCCCCTCCCCTTTCCATCCCACTCTTCCTACCTTACGCGCTCCCTCCTTCTTTTCCACCCTTCTGCCCGTACTCCTTACCCACATCTTCTCCTCTTCTCTCATACTTCGTAACTACAACCGACTTTTCCTCACTCTGGTAGACTTGTTAACTTAAGCAAAACCATACAGTCTCACAAGCATCACTAGGTCTTTGTATGTTTGAAGGTTTATATATTTATTTGTATTCCTTCATTCTTATACCCTGCCCCTCCCACTTCTGACTCCTAACTACCTCTAATTCAATTTTAATCTTTTCAATACATCACTTCTAACCTTAGTAACACCCGCCCTATTTTCCCACTTCTATCTCTCCCTACCCATTCTCTCCCTGCATTCCTCCCCTGAAGCCTTTCTTCTTGCCTCTACTCAACCTCCCCTTTCATATTGTCTCCCTATCTAAAGCTGGGTTCCTTCCTCCCAGTCCTACTATACCTTCTTATCTCTCCACCACCACCTCCTCCACCTCCTCCCCCCCTATTCTCTTCTCAACTGGCAGTATTCCTCTCACCATCCATGCCCTCCCTCCACTTACCTGCACCTTCCCTCACTCTGCTCTCCCTCCCTCCCAACCCTTTCTACCTCCATCTCTTGCCTCCCTCCCAACCCTCTCTCTTCCTTGCCAACCTCCCTCCTTTACCAGCCAACCAACCAACCAACCTGTCTGTCTGTTTGTGTGTCTGCCTTCCTTACCAACTCCCCCACCCCCTTCCATCCCCCATTCCTTCTCTTTTTCCCTCCTCACTTCCCATCCATAATCTGTCCTTTTTTTGTCTGACTTCCTCTTTCTCCTCGTCCTCCCTCTTTTCCTCTTTTCCTCTTGTCTCCATCACTCATATACGTCCCTCCTCCTTCCCCTTCTCTCACCCTGCCAAACTCCTTTCATCTCTCCCTCTCCCCTACTCTCCTCCCTTCCTTCATCAAACTCAAGCCTTATCATTCACTCTCTCCAATCCCCCTCTCTAATCTCTCTCTCTCTCTCTCTCTCTCTCTCTCTCTCTCTCTCTCCCTTATAATCTTTCCCTCTCCCTTCTACTTAAGCCTTCTCAAACCTTCATCCTCTTCTTCCCTCTTTACCCTCCCTCCCTCCTTCTCTCCCTCTCCAGATCCCCCTCCACCCCTCCTTCCCCACATTTCTTTCATCCTCTTCCTTCTGCCCAAACCCTTTCAAAGTCCCTCTCTCTCTCTTTCTCTCTCTCCCTCTCTCTCCCTCCCTACCCTTACCATCCCTTTACATCCTCCCTCCATGCTATTATTCTTAGCTCTCACCTCCTCTCTCTCTCTCTCTCTCTCTCTCTCTCTCTCTCTCTCTCTCTCCACCAATCAGAACCTCGCTACCTCAACCCCTCCCTTCCTCTTACTCCCTCCCTTCCTTCCTTCCTTTCCCCCTACCCACACACACACACACTGTTCCCTCCCTCCCTCTCACCCTCCCTACTTCTCTCTCCCTCTCGGGTCGTATATTTCTCTCCCTCCCTAACACAAACGTATATTCTCTCCCTGTCTCATGCTTTCTTTCTTCCCTCTCTCTCTCTCTCTCTCTCCAACACTTCTCTTTGCCTTCCCCTGCTTCTCTTTGCCTCTCTTCCTTCATATTCTCTTCTTTCATTCCTTTCCTCATCTTTTCCCTCCCCGTCATCCTCCCTCCCTCATTTCCTTTTCACTTTCCTCCCTCCTTTTCTCATTTCCTTTCTCTCTTCCTCCCTCCCTCATTCCCTCCCTCTCTCTCTCCCTCCCGCCCTTCCATTCTTCATTTCCTTCTTCTCTCTCTCTCCCTCCCACCCTTCCTTCCTTCATTTCCTCCCTCCCACCCTTCCTTCCTCATTTCCTCCTCACTGCTGCCTTTCAGTTTGTTTTTCTCAACTCTCGACCTCTCTTCCTTCTTTCTTCTCTTCCTTTCGTCCCTCTTTCATGTCTTTCTCTTCCCTTTCTGTCTTCCTTTATTCGCGTTCCTTTCTTCTCGTTATCCTTTTCTTCCTTTCTTCCTCTCTTCCTTCCTTCCTGTTTTCATCCTGTCTTCCTTCCTTCCTCTTCATTTTTCTACCAGTCCCCATTATCGTTTGTCTTCCTTTCTTCCTCCCATTTCGTCTTCATTTCTTCCTATACAACACCTCCCTCTCATCTCCCCCCCCCCACATCAATTCATTTCAATCTACCTTCCCTCTTCCCTCCCCCTCCATCCTTCCCCTTCTCTGCCTGCCTCCGTCCCTCCCTCCTTCCTTCCTTCCTCCTTCTCCCTTCCTCTTCTTTCACTTCTTGCCTCCTCTTTTACCCTTCTCTCTTTTCCCTCACTCTCTCCCTTCACCCCTCCTTCCTGTTTTTCATTACCTCCTTCCTTTACTTGCCCCTCGATAACAACAACAACAACAATAATAATAATAATAATAATAATAATAATAATAATAATAATAATAATAATAATACTAATAATAATAAATAATAAAATAAGATATAATAGTAATAATAATAATTGATAATAATAATAATAATAATATAAGATATAATAATAATAATAATAATAATAATAATAAAATAATATATAATAATAATAATAAAAAAAAAAGTATTATGATTAACTATTTCATTAAACATTGATTTTTTATCTCATCTTCTAAATCTACTTGAAAATATGTGTGTGTATGTGTGTGTGTTCATCTCCCACTTTGCCAGATGCAAATTGGTCCACATGTACACATTTCATGAATAATCAAGTGTTGTGCATCACAGTCTGCAAGGTCAGAATCTATAATACTCAGTTAATTAATTACGGGACCCTGGGCTATAGTCAGAAAATTGATGAAGGTTAACGAGTCCTTCAAACATTGCCACGAAACACCAAATATATTCAAGGATCTAGTTTCGTGGCTTAATAGTCAGGAGGATTTGAATCAGTCAGTCAGAAGCCACCAAGTCTCATAATAAACAATCACAGGACACAGGGCCCCTAAAGTTATAAATTCTATGGACAGTTCACGCGGCTGTGTTTCAAACTCTACGGAATAGCACAGACATATGTTGATGGGTACATGGGGCTGTAGGGCAGGGCTGACTTGGAAGGACCTATATATTGGTTTGACCCTTCGAGCTTCCATACTAAACTTCTCTCAGTCTTTGCCCATTTTGCCCGAATATATTGTTGTACTGGAAAGAGTGTATTCTTGTTGATAAAGGTAACCAGTCTTATTGAAATAGAAACAGCAGAGAATTTTGTAGCAACTGGGTATCTCGTTTTCTGTAAGAAGTACAGAGGAAAGAATGTTCATAATTTAAGGTAGACCAAACTATATTTACATTGTGGTGGAAATGGTGTAAAAATGCGAGTGGTAGTGATTGTGGTGGTAAAATTCAAGTACACAACTGAATGAATCTGTATGTTATATGATCAAGTTTAACTAAGTTTGGTTCGTGATGAATGAATGTCTACAGTAACCTGAGGCTCATAAAAGTGATCAAATAATAAACATAAAATAGCTTACTTGAAACACTAATAATAAATAAATAAATATATGAAAGCAATGTGGCTTGTTCACCTGTTTCATTCTGTCTGTGTGTATCCCTACCTACCTGTCTGCCTACCTGCCTTCCTTCCTGCCTGTTTGCCTGCCAGCCTGTCTGCGTTTTTGTCTGTCTGTCTATCTACCTTCCTGTCTGTTTGCGTTCCTGTCTGTCAGTCTGTCCATCTGTCTGTCTGCCTGGATGTTTGTCTGTCTACCTCCCATTTTTCTTCCCTTCCCTCAGCTCCAATTCTTTCCTCTCCCCTCCCCTCCCCTCCCTTCCCTTCTCAACTATATCCCCTTACGACCCTCCTCCCTACTACTTGAAAGCCTCCCTTCCACTTACCTCCACCTCTTCTGCCTCTCCCTGACCTACCATCCTTACTCCCTGACCCACCATCCTCACTCACTCACTCCCTTATCCTTTATCTCACATTCTTCCTCACCCCTCCTACTCCTCCTCCCCCTCATTCCTTCCCTCCCTCCCTCCTTCCTATCCTTCCACCCTCCTGTAATGGGTATGGGTGACTCTACTACTCCCTCATAATTTGATCATTATTTTCTCCTTCCCAATATCTTCTCTCCTTTCGTCCATCCCTACTTCCCATATAGACTACTACCTCGCTCTTCCTCCTTCCTTATACTACTACCTCGCTCTCTCTCCTTCCTTATACTAATACCTCGCTCACCGGATCCTTCCCTCCCTCATACCACCTCGCTTTCTCTCCCTCCCTCCTTCCCACATACCACCTCGCTCTCCCTCCTTCTCTCCCACATTCCATCCCTCCACTCTACATTCCTTGCCCCCCTAAACTACTCTTGCCTCCCACGTTCATCTCTTACCTCCTACCCTCCCTCTCTCCCTCTCTCAGACACACGCATACCTCTCTCTTTCTCTCTCTCTCTCTCTCTCTCTCTCTCTCTCCTTCAGTACTTCTCCCACATCCCTCCCTTCCACCTTTACCCTTATGCCATCCCTCCCTCCCTCCTACTATCTCTCCATCCCTTCCATTTTTACTGCCATCCCTCCCCCCTCACTCCCTTCACCTGTGGCAGCCCGTCATTCCCCTCCCTCCCTCCCTCTCCCACATTTTTTTTACCTCCCGTCTTGTGTTCTCTCCCTCCTTCTCTCCCTCCATCCATCCCTCTCTCTCTTTCTCTCTCTCTCTCTTTTCCCGCGCGTCCTACCTCCCTCCCTCCCTATCTCACACTGCTGTTCCTTCCAACCTTCCTCCCTCCCTTTCTCCATCACCCTTTTGTCCTGAGTTCCCTCCCTCCCTCCTCTTTCTTTCCATGTCCCTCCCTCGGTCCCTTCTTTCTCTTCCCTCGCTCCATCCCTCTGGTTTTGTTCCTCTCTTCCCCACTCTCCCCTTCTGTTCTCCCTCTCTCTTCTCACCTTCCCTCTCTGTCCCACGCTCCCTCCATCTGTTTTTGTTCTCTCATCCTTTCTCCCTCCCTCGTTCCCTTTCTTGTCCTTTATCCCCTCTCTCTCTCTCTCAAATTCCCTTCGCTCTCCTTCTCTCCCTCTTCCACACTCCCTCTCACCCGTCCTGTCTCATTCCATCCCTCCCTCCCTCTCTCCCTCCCTCTCCAAATGTCCTGACCTTGAAGTTCTCTCCCTCCCTCCTTGTCTCTCTCCCGCCAATTCTCACCCCTCCCTCCATCCCTCTCTCTCTCTCTCTCATACAAGCCACGCCTCCCTCCTTCTCTACCTCCCTTCCATTCCTCAACCCCTTCCATCCATTTCCATTATTTCCTCCTGACGCTCATTTCTTATTCCTGCATCTATTCTCTCTTTCCCTTCCTTATTTTTTATCTCTCCCTCATCTTTTATTCCCTTTTTTCCCTTCCTTATTTTTTTATCTTTTATTCCCCTTTTTCCCTTTTTATATTCCTTCCTTTTTTTATATATTTCCTTCATCAACTATTTCCCTTTTTCCCTTCCTTTATTCCTTCCTTATTTTTTTATATCTTTCCCTCATCTTTTATTCCCCTCTTTCCCTTTCCTTTTTCACTTGCAGCATTCATCACAATACACTTCCTTTCATCCTTCCTTCCCTTTCAACATCCTTCCATCCATCCCTTGCTTTCCTTCCTTTATTCCTCTCTCTCTCTCTCTCATACACACACACACTCCTCTTTGTCATTTCATTTCGCTTTTCTTCAGACCTCCGCCTTCTCTATTTCCCTCCCCAAATTCCACTTCGTTTCGTCCTTTCTCTTTATACTTTCCACTCTTTTCATCTGCACTTCCCTCCTCCTCCTCCTCCTCCTCTTTCTTCATCATCTCGCTCGCCCAATCCTCTCTCTCTCTCTCTCTCTCTCTCTCTCTCTCTCTCTCTCTCTCTCTCTCTCCTAAATATTGCCACCATTCCTTCCTGTCCCTCTCCTTTCCTCCTTTATTCTCATTTCCTACTCACTGCAATCTCTCTCTCTCTAGTAACTATCGCCCTATCAGCCTAACCTCAGTAGTATGCAAAATGTTAGAGACAATCATACGAGATAAATTTACAAATCACTTAGAGGAAAACAACTTACTTTGAGACACTCAACACGGTATTCGTAATAAACGCTCTTGCCTAACGAACCTATTAGACTTTTTAAACGACATTTTCAACGAATATGAAAAGAGTAAAGCAGTAGACATAATTTGTCTTGATTTCCAAAAAGCCTTTGACAAAGTTCCCCATAAACGCTTAATAACTAAATTAAAATCTCACAGAATCCAAGGCGACACCCGTAAGATGGATAGAGAACTGGCTAAGAAACCGTAAACAATGCGTGGTAATAAATGGAAAATCATCTAATTGGACTGGCATTACGAGCGGAGTGCCACAAGGGTCAGTTTTAAGGCCAATCCTATTCCTAGTTTACATAAACGATATAGATGAAGGTCTCTCATGCATAATATCAAAGTTTGCCAATGACACTAAAATTGCAAATACTAATGCACAAACTAAAGAAATGCAAGATAATCTCGATAAATTGTCGAATTGGGCGAAAACTTGGCAAATGTCCTTCAATGCAGATAAATGTAAAGTGCTCCACATCGGACATCGTAACGTAACAGCAAACTACTCATTAAATGGTAATTAACTTACAAGTGTGGACCAAGAGAGACTTAGGGGTAACAATATCAAGTAACCTAAATCCCAGTCAGCAGTGTGTGGAAGTAATTAAGAAAGCAAATAAAACTATTGGCTTTATTGGCAGAGCATTCGAGTATAAGTCTAAAGACACAATCCTCACTTTGTATAATTCCTTGGTCCGTCCCCTTATCGAATATTGTGTCCAAGCCTGGTGCCCGTACTACCAGAAAGATATAGCAAAATTGAAACGAGTCCAACGTTGAGTTACTAAAATGATACCAAGTCTAAGAAACAAATCGTATGAGGAGCGGCTAAATGAATTGAATCTATTCTCATTAGCACAACATAGATTGAGAGGCGACTTAATCCAGGTATTCAAAATAATCAAAGGCATAGATAATATGGACTGCAATAAATATTTCAGTATCGATCAATCAAACTACACGAGAGGTAACAGCTGCAAAATCATAGGTAAATCTTTTAATTCACACGAATCCAAGAATTTATTTTTTAATCGAGTCGTCAACTTATGGAATGGGCTTCTCCGTAATGTAATAGACTGTAATACCATAGACAGCTTCAAACGTCGCTTAGATTATAGATAAACACCTTGCGTCTAATCCCCGACTTTCGATGTTTACTAATGAATATTTTTTGCCCATTACAGGTGGCAAGTTAGCCAAATTTCAACTATTTTCTATCTTTCCTATAAAATTTCCTTGTGGAATATTTTCTGCCAACCCCACAAGGTTCTGACTCCTGACTTTATTTCCTCTACGGCTCAGGCCAGAGGGAGTGGAGGGTGGGGAGAGAGCCTTCTACTTTGCTATCCTTATCTACGACTATCACTGGGGAGAAATTCATTCTCCACCAGTAACCTTCTAATCAGATCACCCCGTGTGGACCGTAAGGTCTGTTGTGGTCTGTGATTCTATGTAACTCTATGTAACTCTCTCTCATCCATTTCCCCAGCTTCCTTTCATCTCTGGCCACTTCCTTTCTTTTCCTTTATCTCCCTTTCTTCTTACTTTTCCTCTCCCTCTCCCTTTCTCCTTACTTTTCCTCTCTCTCTCTCCCTTTCTTCTCCTTACTTTTCTTCTCTCCCCACATCATCATCATCATCATTTCTATGCCCCTTCTTCTCCCCTTTCGTTGCTCCCCTCTCAATCCTCTTCCACTCACTCTCCCCTCCACTTTTTTATCATCTCCTCTCTTATCTCCCTCCTCTCCCTCACCCTTCTTTCCTTATCAGTCTCCCTGCCTCCTCCTCCTCCTCCCTTGCATTTCTCTCTCTCCTTCTCCCTCACCCCCCACGCCTCCCTCACTCACTTCCCGCCTCTCCCTTCCCTCTCCTTCCCACACACCTTATCTGCTTTCACTCCCTTTATCTCTCACTCTTCCTCTTCTCTACTATTCTCTCTCTCTCTCTCTCTCTCTCTCTCTCTCTCTCAATTTTGTCACTCTTGTCCTTTTCCATCCCACTCCCTCCTCTCTCTCTCTCTCTCTCTCTCTCTCTCTCTCTCTCTCCATTTCTTACAGAGTTCTTTTTTTTCTCTTAATTATCGCTCACACCACTCAGATAACTTCGTCCCTTTTCATTTATTTCTCTCTCTCTCTCTTTCTCTCTCTCTCTTCATCCCTTCCCTCCCCTCCCCACTCACTCTTTCTTTCTTTCTTTCTTTCTGTTTTATTCATCTCTCCTATTTCTCATTTTTACGTCCCCGTCTTCATATTCTTTTGTTCCATATCTTTTCGCTCCTCGGGTTCTTTCTCACTCTTTCTTTTCTTTCTATCTATCCCTCAGTGTTTTTATTTTATTCTCACTCTCTCTCTCTCTCATTTAGGTCCTCTTTCCCTTTTTCCATCCCTCCTCTCTTTCTCTTCTCTCTCTCTCTCTCTCTCTCTCTCTCTCTCTCTCTCTCTCTCTCTCTCTCTCTCTCTCTCTCTCTCTCTCTCTCTCTCTCTCACACACACACACACACCTTACCCCTATGCTTCTTCATTTTCTTCTCGTTTTCACCCTTTCTCGTAGCTGTCGTTCCTATATCTCTCTTTCATCTTTTCTCCTTCCCATCTTTCCATCATCATTTGTTTTCGCCTTTTGTTTCTATTTTTCTATCATTCTTACATTATTGTCACCTTTCTCTTCACTAGTTCCTATTCCTTCTCTTCTCTCCTCCTCCCTATCCCTTCTCTTCTTCACCCTCTTCCTTCCTTCCCCTCCTTCATTCTTTCTCTTCATTCCTTGCTATCTCTTCTCTTCCCTTCCTCTCTTCTCCTTCATTCCTTGTCTTCTACCCTTATTGTGTTTCTGTCTGGATGTCTGTCCGTCTATTATCTGTCAGCTGTCAGTCTGTCAACCTGTCATTCTCTCTCTCTCTCTCTCTCTCTCTCTCTCTCTCTCTCTCTCTCTCTCTCTCTCTCTCTCTCTCTCTCTCTCTCTCATTTTGGTTCCTCTTTACCTTTTCCCATCCTACTCTCTCTCTCTCTCTCTCTCTCTCTCTCTCTCTCTCTCTCTCTCTCTCTCTCTCTGTGTATGTGTGTGTTCAAAAGTATCAACGTCACTTTGATGGTTAG